>JANTPZ010098630.1:0-13677 GCA_025593235.1 Vachellia pachyceras
CAAAAAACTATTAAAAGATCCCAAGAGTAGCTGCTGAGGTTGTTAACGAAGGCTGCTGAGGTTGTTAATGACAACCTCAGCAGCTTCTCTTGGGACCTTTTAATAGTTTTTTGAATCTTTGGGACCATTTGATGGTAAAATCCCTTGTTTGGGACCTGTAGCTCATTTTCCCATTATTGAATCAATTACGGTCACATTTCAACATACCTTGCCTAATTACGATCTCATTTTTTTTAAGCTTTCCAAAGTCCTTTCACAATTCTAGCGGTAGCTCCGTTGTTCTTCCTGACATGCACCATTTCTAATTAAGGAACACATTGAAAAACTATAAATCACAATTAGCAGGGAAGCTGGTGATTAAATATCAATCGTCAAATATGACCGTCCAAATAATTCGTAGTCAATATGCTCTTATCAAATAAAAGACTGAGTGCATGTTTGAAAATAACTTATTCCCAGTTTACAAAAAAAAATAACTTATTCCTAATGGTACACAAATTAAGACAAAATCATATCGAAATCCATAGAAACCACCTCAAAATCTATAAAAACCTTCTCAAAAGTTCTAACTCCTTTCTTCTAACGGATTTCCCAATGCACTCAAGCATTCAAAAGAATCCATGACTTTCAAGGGACTCCAAATTTGTTTACTTGTTAAAATTCAACATAATCCACAGGCTTAATAAATAAAATATATAAATACAATTAAAAGCTTCAAAGCTGTTTTTTTCAAGTAAAAGTATCTAAAATCTGGAATGAAAATTATTTATAATCGCATAACAAATTCTTACTAACTAGTTGAGAATAAATTACGCAGTAAATTTGTGTGTATATATAGATAGACAGACACGCATTCATGTCATAGGTTCAAAGAAAGATCTCAGACCTGTTTTTCTTCATTTCAGTTCTTCACATGTCCAAATACTAATGAATACAAACATATTCACAAGCTTAAGAAAAAATAACCCCAAAATACATCCTTAAAAATTAAGAAACTTAACACTAGCAGTAAGATCCCAATCCAGTAACAAAAAACTGAGGCTTAATGTAAATACAGTATCAAATACAAACTTGTCATGAGCAGTCCTCTATTTTCTCACACATTTTTCCCTTCCTGTTCTTCCATTATATATATAGTGAAGAAGCAATCAACCCTCTTGATACGCCAGTGATTTTGGCACCTGTTACCACAGTCCTATAACAAAAAGAAAAAAAGTTGAGGAACATGCAAATCAAGCATCACAAAACACAAAAACAAGTGGTAGTTGATGGATTCTAGTGCAGCGTTCATAGCCTGATCTGAGGCATGCTGCTACATTTAGGAACTTTTGGAGTCCATACTCACGGCTAGAAACTACTACACGAACGAACGGCTACATTTAGCATTGATCATCATAAACTTTATCATTGCAAACTCATTTCTAGAACCTTCGTCGCCACCAAGATCGAACTCCTTCAGAGGTAATGAAACACATCGAGGCACATCAGGTATGACAATTCTTTCTCCAAAAAATCAATGATTAAGAATATGGAAATGACGTTCCGGTCAACTTTTCTTTTAACAGAAAACACTCATAATTCAAATAGGTACTGTGTCTTTAAGTAAGTTGAGTTAAATATGTGAAGGAGGTTATCATATTTTGTAGAAAAATACTGTTAAATACGTATTTAGGCTCTTCATTATCTTACCAAATACACGCACTATGTCAACTTACATTAAAGTGTAATCATCATTCAATTTTAAAATAATAGTTTAATTATAAATTAATATAAATAAAATAGTATACATGATCATGAGCCTGTTTATTAAAACGTAGAGTCACGTTCATACGAGTCGAGACAAAATCCTTCTTGAATACTAACCTCATAATTCATAAATTATTTTAAAATTACTACTCCTAACGTAAACAAACCCCAAGAGTGATTTAAAAACTTGACAAAAAGAAACTTGCGTGTGCATGGGCCTTAAGAATGTGCTGATAGATATTATACAATTTTTTTTTTCGGTGAACAGATATTATACAATTTTGTTGGCACAAAAAAAAAAAAACAAAAGATGGTGCCCAGCACATCTTACTATTTTCATAATTAAAAAATAATTTTTGAATTAATTACAAAAGGGGTTGTATGGAACATTTGCAATTTTGTGCTGGCAACAAAAGAGATTCGGCAACTTTGCAGCCAAATTTGTGTTTCCATCAGGGCCCTCAGTTGTCATAAATTACAGAAAAACGGGGCGAAGTTCACAATTTAATATGAATAGATCCCCTCAGTGAAATTTGACATTTACAACTTCAAACGCCATCTGATTAAGTTCTCCAACAAAAAAGAAATCAACAATCACATTTAAACATGTCTCACGGACAAAAAGTCATCGAGAGATGTCCTCTTACATTTTCATTTCTGTTTTCAATTGCAAAGATTTCTGGGTCCCAATACCAAAAAAAAGGATGAGGAATAAAAATATCAAGAAATCATAAATACAACTGGTTGTCCATGCATTTCAATGCACCTCTCAGTGCCTAATCTAAGGGATGCTGCTAGTTTTTCGAACTTTGGGAGCTTGTACTCGCCTGAATCAGTACAAATGTAGACAGCCCTCAAAACTCGAGCATTCTTCATCATAAAGTTTATCATTTCAGACTCACTTTCAGAACCTCTTAAGTGAAGAAGAGTGAACTCCTTCAGTTGTAATGAAACACATGGAGGCACATCAAGTATTGATTCAGCTGGGGATGAAGAAGAACCAGGCTGACACAGAATTGAGAAATTGAAGTTAACAACTAATCAAGGCATTACTAATTGCACCAAAAAGGATAAAGTTAAAATCCTCTAACCTCGTACATCACAAGCTCTTGAAGCTTGGGGAAGTTTTCAAGACAGTTCACCATCTTTGTCCACTCCAGAGCAACACCTTCCAAGTGGGTTAGATTGCTAAACATTGGGATATCATAGTTAGAAAATGGCCGCACATCCTCCTGCTTGTAATTCTAAAACAGAATTGAAATTAGGGCCAAATGAAAATTAAGGATAAAAAATCAAGGGAAGCAATGTGATGTGCGGTGATTAATATATACCCGACTTATAAAGCGTAGATTGGTGGCATTAGAAAGAGCATCCAATGGAATTAGACATGGTGGAACTTGTGCAGTGACTAAATGGTCAAGCCTTCCAATGCTGAGAGAATTACCATAATAGAACCCACTTGGAAATCCTATGGCCAAGTCCTTCAGTAAAGGACATGAGTTAAGAAGCATCTCCAAACTTGTACGAACTGGAAATCTAACATCTCGCAAATGCAATACTTCAAGCAAAGGCAAATTAGCATGAGAAACAGCGCCCACAGTCACTTTATCATCATCACTCCTCATCCAATGTGACCCACTCAACTTCAAAACCTTATGCTGTGTTTGGTAGGATGGAATTTGAGAGATGGAAGTGGAATTGAGGATGGAAGTGGGATTTTGGCTTGTTTGGTATCATGGAAGTGGGTTCCGTGGAACCCAAAAATGGTGGAATTGGATTCCAACCTCCACCCATAGGAACCCAATTCTAGATCCCTGGAACTGAATCTCTGACCTTTTTGCCCTTCCTCCTCCGCCATTTGCTCTTCGATTCTGGGTGGGCGACGAAAGTGGGTTGTTCGCCGGCAGCTTTCTGGGGTTGTTCGTCGGCAGAGAACAGCAACCACAAAGCCACCGCCTGACCACACCTGGAGCAGAGAGCGACAGCCACGAGACAGAAGGAGATAGCGCTCGTCGACCTTCCCTGTTCCAGCCACCACAGACCACACCCATTGAGCTACTCCTATTCCCTTCGTCCATTCTCGCCTGGAGCACACGCACACGCCGCCACAACCACCACGCGCACACGTCGCTCTCTGATTCCATCTTCCTCAACCACGCACGAGACCATCGACGACCTCCAGTCCCACGACCACTCACGACGCCTTCAACCATTCACACCACCAGACCACACTGATGTTGATGTCTCCGGCTGATGCTGACTGTAGGGATGGTGGTCGGAATTGCTGGGGGAAGGGAAGAAATTTTTTTGGGGAAGGAGAGAAATTTTTTTATTACAAAGGGTATAATAGTCTTTTCACATCATAAATGTAAATATTAAATTAAAATAATACCCTACTACTTCCAGCATACCAAACAAACTTTTAATCTCACTTTCAGTTCCACTTCTAATTCCACTTTCAATTCCACTTTCAATTCCATCAAAACCAACTCTACGTATCAAACGGGGCATTAATGTTACTAGCAGTGAAAACACTAGCGGCAAACACATAGTTACCCTTATGTGGCTTCAAATGTAGCTCCAGATGTTCAACTCTATTGATACTAATCACTGCATCAATCCACTTGTTAATCTTCCCAGGTCTAAAACACTCACGAGGTTGATAATATGTAGAGCAAACAACAAACTTTTTGACCAACTTTAAGTCTACAAATTTGAGCATTTTGTCTACAAATCGATGGAAGGATGTGAGCCTCTGATAGTGTTTACGTTTGAGGTCAAGAGTGGGAAGGGAACGCCAAAGTGGTCTCCATCTCTTGGATAAGAGGCTCGTGGCTATGGCTTCCTCAGCAGAAAGAAAGGAGAGAATATGAAGAAGCAATGAATCTGGTAAATCACTGATCAAGTGCCTCTTATCTACATCTGTTCTAAGCATTTTGTTCGTGGACACTGAATTATCCATGACCTTTAGCTCCAGGCTACAACGATCTTTTTTTCCCAATTCTGATAACTGCTTCTTCGAATGAACAATGGTTGAAACGAAGGTTAGCTTTGAAAGTTGATCCTCAAAACGGGCATTTCAATTTTATCTAAACGAGCTGAAGAAGAAGACTGACGTAGGAAAGGCCAACGAAAGGAAATGAGATTAAATAGCGAGAATAGGAATGAGATCATTCATCTTCCATCTCTACAGAGACACAGATTTAGTGAAGTATCCAGAGGAACCCTTTCGTTTTTCTGGTCTTTATTGACTGGAAAACCAATAGTCAAGATAAACAAACTTCAGATGAAAATTAACCAACCACTAATAACCAGTGCTCAGTACTAATCGTGACTACTAATAAGACGAAAATTAATATTAGCAGTATGGATTGGAGGAGTAATTTCACATATGGATTGTAAAAGTGGTTTACATCGCCAATGAAGCAAAACATTTGGGGTGGTCATGATTATGAGAGCTCAGTAGTGTGACTCCTGATATGACGTCAATGAACGTGGTTTCAGAAAAATAATGATTATGTAGATGAAATACTGGGACATGAGGACATCCTTATCTGCCCCTCTCCTACGCAGCCAAATGTGCGCTCTGCTCATGATAACAACGCTGGGTGTGGTTTGAAATTCCGTTTAGAAGACGGGATTTACATATTTTAAGGTATTTTACGAATTTTAAGATTATTTTACTGATTTTAATATGATTTTTATAAATTTCAAAATGATTTTATCTCGATTTATATGTACCGTTGAAGAAACGGTGTTGCCAGATTTTAAATTGAGGTTTTGTAACTAAAATAGTTTTTGAGAAAAAAAATTTTTGGACAAAATCTCGATTTTGAGTTAAAATTTAGATTTTGAAATTAAATTTAAATTCTAGAATTTGTTACGAAATGCTTTGACCGGAAGATTAATGAAGTCCAGAAAAACGAAGGTGAGGCCTCATTTTGAAACTTACAAAGCACGTCTTTGGGCTCCCGTACTGGAAGATTAATGATCTCATTTCTATTCTGCTTTGACTGGTACAAACAATTGTTTTCCCGACGTTTCTTTTCGCTGTTCTTTCTTTTTACCTTGTTCTTAACACTTCGCCCTTCTTTTTTCCCATCAGTATTCTTCTTCTTCTTCTTCTTCTTCTGTTTTTAATTATTAAGATAATGTTGCAGTCCCCTTCTCCACTTTTGTTTCAGACTCAGCTCATTCCAAGCAGCGGTTCCCGCAGTTGATGAACAAGGCCTGAGCTAAAAAGTTGTGGAGAAATAAGATTCAACAACCAAAATGCGTAGAACAAAAGTACAAGCAATTTAAAGAAGGGCCCTTGCATTTGACATCTAAATTCAAATAGTTCAGAAGAATCCAGGACTTTCAAGGGACTCACGTACCATGAAATTTGTTCATTTGTTAAAATTCAATAAAATCCACAAGCTTAATATATAAAATATATAAATACAACAAAAAGCTTGAAAGCAGTTTTTTTAAGCTAAAGTAACTAAAATCTGCAATGAAAATTATTTATAATCGCATAACAAATTCTTATTGGGCTTGTTCGGAAACTCCATCTCAGAACAGTATACACAAACTGAGATAAAACCGTATTAAAATCCGTAAAAATCATCTCGAACTCCATAAAAACCATGTAGAAATTCGTAAACTCCACTCTCTTTCAAGCACACCCATTAACTAATTGAGAATAACATATGCAGTAAATTTACATACATACACACGCATAGACACATTCACTTGCGTGTTTAGGAATTTTGTTGGAATAAAGGAGTTCCGTTGAGAAAAAAGAGTTTTTGAATTTCTATATGGTTTTACATATTTCAAAATGAGATTTATGAATTTTAAGATGGTTACTGTCAAAAGTCCAAAGAAAGATCTGAAACCTGTTTTCTTCATGTCGCTTCTTCATATGTCCATATACTAGTGAATAAAACGCATATTCACAAGCCTAAGCAAAAATAACACCAAAATACATCCTTACAACGAAAGAAACCTAACAGTAGCAGTAAGAACCCAATCCCATAACAAAAAGTTGAGGATTAATGCAAATAAAGTATCAAATACAAACTTGTCGTGAGCTGTCCTCTGTTTTCTCACATTTTCCCCTTCTGTTCTTCCATTATACATTTAGTGAAGAAGCAATCAACCCTCTTGATACGCCAGTGATTTTGGCACCTGTTACCACAGTCCTATAACAAAAAGAAAAAAGTTGAGGAACATGCAAGTCAAGCATCACAAAACACAAAAACAAGTGGTAGTTGATGGATTCTAGTGCAGCTTTCATAGCCTGATCTGAGGCATGCTGCTACATTTAGGAACTTTTGGAGTCCATACTCACGGCTAGAATCTACTACACGAACGAAGAAGGTACCCAAAACTCTAGCATTCATCATCATAAACTTTATCATTGCTAACTCATTTCTAGAACCTCCGTAGCGACCAAGATCGAACTCCTTCAAATGTAATGAAACACATCGAGGCACAACAGGTATCCGTTCACGTGGCAGGGATGAAGAACCAAGCTGATACATACAACAGAAAAATTTCAGCCATAAAAGCGTATTATTACTTCATCGAAGCATATTGCACTAATAAAACATGTTAAAAATCTTCAAACCTCGTAAATTACAAGCTTTTTAAGTATGGGAAAGTTCACGAGACAGTTCACCAGCTTAGTCCACCCTTCAGCAAAACACTCGAGACGGGTTACATTGTAAAACATTGGAATAACATCATTAAATGGCCAAATGTCCTGCTTGGAACCCTAAAAAATACAGGAAATTAGATATTGAAATCTTATGGGACAAAAGGGGGAAAGCAGCGAATTACTCACATATAACTTGTATAAGCGTAGGCATTTCACATTAGAAAAAACTTCCAATGGGATTAGAGATTGTGGAACTTCTACAGTGACCAAATGATCAAGTCTTGCAATGTTGAGTGGGCGATAATCCACAGCATATGAAAATTTTACTACCAAGTCTTTAAGCAAAGAACTTGCAGCAAGAAGCATTTCCAAACAAGGAAAATATGAAAATTTAACATCTTTCAAATGCAATACTTCGAGTAAAGGCAGATCAACGTGGGAAAGATTACCCACAGTTACTCCACTCTACTTCAAAACCCTAACATTGTTGGCAAGAAGAACACTAGAGGGCAACTCATATGCAACCCATTGCACCAGATGTAGCTCCAGATGTTCAACTTTTCTACTAATCATAGCATTAACCCACTTGCTGGTCTTGAGGGGTCTAAAGTGCTCACCACGCTCAACATGATCACAGCTAAGAACAAACTTTTTGACAGATTTCAAGTCTACCGATTTGAAAACTTTGTCGACGAATCGATGGAACAAAGGAAGCCTCTGGAAGTTTTTACGGTTGAAGTCAAGAGTGGGAAGGTAAAGCCAGAGTTGTCTCCATCTCTTGGACAAGAGGCATGTGGCAATGGCTTCTTTAGTAGGAAGAAAAGAGAGGATACGAAAAAGCAATGTGTCAGGCAAACCACTGATCTTATCTACTTTTGTTCTACGCATTTTGGTTGTTGAATCTTATTTCTCCATAACTTTTTAGCTCAGGCCTTGTTCATCAACTGCGGGAACCGCTGCTTGGAATGAGCTGAGTCTGAAACAAAAGTGGAGAAGGGGACTGCAACATTATCTTAATAATTAAAAACAGAAGAAGAAGAAGAAGAATACTGATGGGAAAAAAGAAGGGCGAAGTGTTAAGAACAAGGTAAAAAGAAAGAACAACGAAAAGAAACGACGGGAAAACAATTGTTTGTACCAGTCAAAGCAGAATAGAAATGAGATCATTAATCTTCCAGTACGGGAGCCCAAAGACGTGCTTTGTAAGTTTCAAAATGAGGCCTCACCTTCGTTTTTCTAGACTTCATTAATCTTCCGGTCAAAGCATTTCGTAACAAATTCTAGAATTTAAATTTAATTTCTAAATCTAAATTTTAGTTTAAAATCGAAATTTTTTTTAAAAAAAATTTTTTCTCAAAAACTATTTTAGTTACAAAACCTCAATTTGAAATCTAGATTTTCTCTTTCCTACTTTTCTTTCTTTCTCTTTCCTATTTTCTTCTTTCCTACCCACTTTTTTACGTCCGAATCCGTAAAAGCTAATACCTTCCCAAACATAACTCACTTTTCAAAACCTAGGTTTTGCCTCGGAATTTGTAAAAGCTATTTTCCAAAATCCATTCTTCAAAACCTAGGTTTTACCTCAAAATCTGTAAAAATTATTTTCAACCTCACATCCAAACAAGCTTATAGTCTATTGGAAACTAACAGGAAATTAATCAAGTATTATTATATCATACAACTTATTTTTTCTTATTAACATAAAATGATTATATTGCATCATTACCGGTATTTTTTCTTTTCTAAAATTATATTTTTAGCTTTTTCACTTTAAACTTTTAATAATTTTTGGCATAAGAGCTTTCCCTATTTAGTATTATTACAGTTCCAAAATTTATATTCTTATATTATGTCATCAGATTTTAGATTTGATATTTAAAATACTAGTATAATCATTTTTAACAAATTATCTTTAACATGTTTTACACATACTAAATAAAACCGTTCTCTTTTTATCTTATAGATTGTATCAAAGGAGTAATAAGTGGTAAAGAGTTAAAAATATTAATTTATTTAATATTACTTTTCACTTGAGTTTAACCAATGTTTGAGTATTAATCCATTAAAAAAGGTCGTTATAACCATGGAACTGAACTTATTATTGAAAATAAACAAAATTTGGACAAATGTTATTAAGTAACTTTTGTTGATAAAAAATTGTTTCATATGCCAATTAGGACTCCATTTAGTTCATCTTGTAAGGGTTTTTCAACAATTCACACGAATTCATAAGTAACAGTTGAATCAAAATGTGTATAAAGTTGATAAAATCTCTGTTATATCTTATTTTATTTATTATTCTTTTGATACTATTTATAAAATATAGAAAGAATGTCTTATTTTATCATATTTATATGTTCTCAAGTTAAATTTTTCATTTGAATATCGAATTTAATGAATAATGGTAAAAGTGAAAAATTATTAAATTTCAATTGATGCAGTTTAATGTTCCCTTTAATCTATTTAAAATATTTTAGAATTTACTTATATATGAACTAGCAGAACCGTCTGGCCAAAAAAAAAATTAGGAGCAGAACTGTATATATTAGGGATGTTTGAAAAAGCTTCTAAACACCTTAAACATCCGTTCAATAGCGTTTTGGCAAAATAAAATAATCTCCTCCACACATTTACCTTGTAAATGGTAAAAACACTTCTTCTCCGCTTTCCCAACTGCCATTGTCATTTATTTGCACTCATCCCATTTAAGACAAAGGTAAAAATAAACAGTAGTTAATAATTATCATGTGAACTTTTCATATTACCCATCAATTCAAACCATCTTTTCCAAAATAGGTAAATTCCAACATATTACAGCTTAGTGGAACATTAATCTCAATGACGAAATATTCTCATGGTAATCTCAATGATGGTCATGATCGAGCTACTTTCGAATACTAACAATCCACTAAGCTGTAGGGAATACTCCTACTTAAACAATCCTTTGTGAGAAGTTGTAACCTTCAATCCACATTGTAGTCTTATAATTGAGGCTTAGCTTACCTTTATAATCCAAAAAAATAAAAGGCCACATATCCTGATTTTTGGGGGGGGGGGGGAGATTGATCAGGGATTGCAATTTTAGAGGTTGAAATTGGCAGGTAGGAAACAATTTAACTGTTCGTACCTCATTTAAGCTTAAAATGCAACATTTGATAGAACTTGCAATGGAAGTGGAGACTCGAACATTTGATTTTGACCAAATGGTCAAGTCCTCCTATATCAAGTGGACAGTTAAAAGTTCCCGTCCAAATGTTTTAGCACCAAATCTTTCAGTAAAGGACATGAAGAAAGAAGCATTACCAAGTTGCTATCATCTTCAAATTCAACCTTTATGGCCTTAATGTACAGTTTGGTAGCGAGGGAGTAGAGTTGAAGAATTGGAATTGAAGTTGAAACCCATATCGGGTCCGTTTGGATAGCCCGTTGAGAAAACGGATTCTGAGGTAATGTATATGAGAGGAATTTTATCTCGGAAAAAGCACCCGTTGGTAAAACGGATAAACCAAACACACCCATCATGTGTGTTTGGTGCGATGGAATTGAATTCTCATGGAAGCCAAAATGTGGAACCTGGTTCCAATCTCACTTCTTTCCTCACTTGCTATAAATACCCTCATCATCTTCCTCTTGTCTTTTCCTCTGTCACCCCACCTTCATTGTCGCCAATGTCAGTACCCATGGCCGTTCATGTCTCCTGTACCATCATCTTAACCCTTTTAGAAAATTACAAAATAGAAATTTACATAGCAACACGCCATCTGATAAAGTTCCCCAACAGAAAAGAAATCAACAATCACATTCAAACATGTCTCATGGACACAAGAGTCATCAATAGACGTCCTCTCAAGTCTCACATTTTCATTTCTGTTCTTAATTGTATGTTAAACATTTCTGGGTCCCAATACCAAAAAAAAGCTGAGGAATAAAAGTATCAAGAAAACATAAATACAAGTGGTTGTGCATGCATTTGAATGCAATTCTCAGTGCCTGATCTGAGGGATGTTGCGAGTTTTTTGAAACTTGGGAGCTCACGCTTGCTTGAACCACAACAAACGTAGACAGCCCTCAAAACTTGAGCATTCTTCATCATAAAGTTTATCATTTCAGACTCACTTTCAGAACCTCTAAATTGAAGAAGAGTGAACTCCTTCAGATGTAATGAAACACATGGAGGCACATCAAGTATTGGTTCAGCCAGGGATGAAGAAGAACCATGCTGACAAAGAATTGACATACTGAATTTAATAATTAATCGATGCATTATTAATTGCACCAAAAAGAATAAAGTTAAAATCCTCTAACCTCGTAAATCACAAGCTCTTGAAGTTTGGGGAAGTTTTGAAGACAGTTCACCATCTTTGTCCACTCTCGAGCAACACATTCCAAGTGGGTTACATTGCTAAACATTGGGATATCATAGTTCGAAAATGGCCACACATCCTCCTTCTTGTAATTCTGAAACGGAATTGAAATTAGGGGCAAATGAAAATTATGAATAAAAAAAAGCAAGGGAAACAATGTGATGTGTGGTTATTCATGTATACCCGACTTATAAAGCGTAGATTGGTAGCATTAGAAAGAGCATCCATTGGAATCAGGCACGGTGGAACTTGTACAGTGACTAAATGTTCAAGCCTTCCAATGTTGAGAGAATTACCACAATACAACCCACTTGAAAATTCTATGGCTAAGTCCTTCAGCAAAGGACATGAGTTAAGAAGCATCTCCAAACTTGCAAGAACTGGAAATTTAACATCTCGTAGATGTAATACTTGAAGCAAAGGCAAATTAACATAGGAAAGAGTATCCACAGGAAAATTAACATTTCTCAAATGCAGTACTTCAAGCAAAGGCAAATTAGCACGAGAAAGAGCGCCCACAGTCACTTCACCATCACTCAGCATCCAATTTAGTCCACTCAATTTCAAAACCTTAATCTTATTAGCAGTGAAAACACTAGAGGGAAACTCATAGTTATCCTTATGTGGCTGCAAATGAAGCTCCAGATGTTCAACTCTGTTGATACTAATCACAGCATCAATCCACTTGTTAATCTTCCCAGGTCTAAAACACTCACGAGTTTGATAATATGTAGACCAAAGAACAAACGTTTTGACGGACTTTAAGTCTACAAATTTGAGCATTTTGTCTACAAATCGATGGAAGGATGTGAGCCTCTGATAGTGTTCACGATTGAGGTGAAGAGTGGGAAGGGAACGCCAAAGTGGTCTCCATCTCTTGGATAAGAGGCTCGTGGCAACTGCTTTTTTAGGGGGAAGAAAAGAGAGAATATGAACAAGCAATGAGTCTGGCAAACTATTGAACCTGTCCATTTTACGTCTTCGTTTTTTGTTTGTGGAAACAGAATATTTTTCCATAGCTTTTAGCTCAGGTCTTCAGAGATCCTTTAGTATCAACTGTGCTAAAACCCCCTAAGTTGAAACGAAGGTTAAGCAGTTAGGACTTCCCAGCGAGGGCACTGCAATATTATCTGTAAAACCAAAAAAAAAAACAGAAGAAAAAGATCGACGGAGAAAAAGAATGGTGAAGACTGAAGAACAAAGAGACAAAGTAAGAACAGCGAAAAGAAATGCGATTAAATGGAGGAAAAAGAATAACATTCAGGCTGAAGGCGTGCGTTGCAAGTTACAAATGAAGCCCTCTTCTCGTTTTTCTTCTTATAGACTTAATTTACAGGAAAAAAAGTGGTGATCACATCAAGTTTTCGATACAGATTGCGGCAACTGGTAATATGAAAAGACGTAAATTAATGTTCTTGAACAGAAAAATAAGGAATGATCATGAAGATGGAATATTGTGCCATCTTTAATAATCTGACATACAGCCCAATGTGTAGTAGAGGTGGTAATACGGGCCGTCCGGTGGGTTTGAGCCGGCCCGTCATGGGTTTTGAGCCCGGCGGTCCGGGCTCAAAATACCCATTTTAATATGGGTCATGATTTTTCAAACCCAACCCATAACCGGTGGGTTGGTGGGTTGGGCGGGCCGGCCCGTATTTTTTTATATATTTTTTAATTTTTTTTTAAAAAAATAATATAATGAATTTTTTTGTCATAAGTCTAAAGTCCTAAATTATAAAAATACATTACAACATCATAAAGTTCAAAATTTAAACCCTAAACATCAATACCTCTACCGAACCAAAGCAAAAAACAGGGATCCCAAACAGTATCTTTAATTAAAGATAAAAATATCAACATCTAGAACGCATCAACAACAAAAGTAGAGGATTAAACTTAAAAAATGAATTTGATCTCATAATT
>JANTPZ010098631.1:0-19572 GCA_025593235.1 Vachellia pachyceras
AAAAAATATAATTAACAATGTTTATAATACAAAAATATAATACATAATTAACAATTTTCAAAGTAAGTATGCATTTAAGATGAAATAATAAGGTTTAAAATAATATTTGAAGCCATTGAAACATCATCATCTTCCTATTAAAGCTATAAAAATATTATTTTTTTAAAAAAGTAAAAAAAATAAAAAAAAGGCGGGCTGGCCCGCCAACCCGCGGGCTGACAGCCCGAATCCGCCCCAGTCCGCGGGTTGGCGGGATGGACCCATTTTCCCGGCTCTAGAATGAGGTACTAGGGAAACACGTGATTAGTGAGCCAGCTTTGGATTAGATTGTTTTGTGGAAAATGGCTGGAAAAGGTGATCAGAGTAACCCTTGGGCCTCGCCAGAGAGGAGCAGATTAATTAAGCCCTCCACATACATAAGCTTCTTCCTGCAATCAATCATGGAAACGAACGAGACTCCCAACATGGGGTGTTTCAACTTTTAATGACATGCGAGAATCATGATCGTACGTATAATCAGGTTTAAAAAGGAATCGAGTTTGGGATAGACATGGCGATAACACTAGAGATTTAATTCTGTGCAGTTTTCAGTCGAACACAGCGCTGCACATGTCTGCCATAGTTCCTGCGACTCTCACTAACTTTGAGTTCCTATCAAGTAATGTTCTACGTCCTCCAATTTCTTCTCTGCTCTTGTTCGATCGTTTCTCCCTCCCCCACCTCATCCTACCTACCTCCTTCGTTTCTTAGTTCCTACCAAGTAATGTTCTACATTTTTCTCGCATCTTCCACCACTTCTACTGTCAAATACCTTTTTGCTCTTGCCCACTATACTTTCAAATACACTTGCTCTTTTGCTACCACTATTTACAGTCTTTTCATATCAAGCTTCACAATTATATTACCCCACATTATTTTAACTCGTCATGCATACATGCTGGGGCGCCCTTTCCATACAGCATATAATGCCACGGAAGTCACATCTACATGCAAGCCCATCTATTTATTGGTCATAACCTAACCCTTTTCGGTCGTCTGTTCGATTCAGCAACCATATGCAAAATATCCAAGCTGCAGCAACCACTGATGCGAGGGATAGCACAGCCAGAATATCCCAAAATCTGAAACATCATTTGCAATTATTGCAACTCCCAGCATTGCATACTCTGTAAAACTAGCAACCGCAACCTCTGTCGTCCCAATGAGATCTGCTTTGGCGGAATGAGATCTGCTTTGGTGGAGGGGTTCGCCGTTTGAAGAATCTGCATCCCCACAACTTCATATGACGTTTCCAAAACTAGATAATATCTGCAAACATAATCACATATGCATATAAATCTCCAGCAGAAAACTTCAATGATAACCAGTTTTATGTGTAAGATACTCCCCAAATCATCAAATTATGCAATTTGAGACCATACCAAGGTATTGCTTCCTTTCTTATAAAGCTTCAACCATTGACACACATATCCACCCAGGCTAATTGTTATTGTAGACTTTTATTCAGATAAAATTCAGACAAATTCCATTCCACTTGGTCCAAACTTCAACTCTTGTTCGCCAACAATTGCAAACAGCAATTAAAAATACTAAATAAAAGTATTTGTGATCAGTGTTTCGGGATTCCCAAAGGCAACTAACTCGCGCATTCTATATGGCAAAATAAATTACTAGTTTGGCGTATGCTTCACTTCACTTGGATCATGCCAGATTTACCCAAGCCTCGTCATTGATGTCCTGGTGCTGCACCGACCCACTTTATCATTATGTATTTATCTCATCAGTGGCATGATAAAAAATTCACTTACAATCAGACACAAGAGAAAAAATAAGCCGGCTCTGTTGAGAAACCGATCCACTCCAATACACACCAGCAGTCATGCGGAGAGAAATCACTTTTATCATGCACTACGTATACAAATAGGTCATACTGGCCTATTTACAGAGGGAAAACTGAAGAAACCTTCCAAAGACCAAATTGATTGACCAATGTTGAAGAAACAAATGTAGCAGCAACACCCATCAAAGCACATAATCCACTAAATCCTCCAATGACAGATGGGTGTAGGCCTGTTGATGTGCCATAGACTTTATTATTAATCTTTGTCTCCTAGAGTATGTCTCGATTGCAGATGATGGATAAGTATATGTTAAAAGAATGACAACGTTAGTTGTCATTACTTATGTTATGTTAGAGTTATCAATACTCTATTCATAACTGTCAACGAACGAAAGAAGGGCAACAGGGTCTGATATGTTTAAGTGTTGTAAATAAATTAAGTGAACTTGTCAACATCTTATAAGGAGTAGTTAACAATATACAAACACTTGTCAGTACGCTAATAACATTTGTGACATGCTGTAAACCTCATAAAATCAACACAGACACCACATTGAAAAGAGTAAACTTTTAGTTATAACTTATCATTCAATTTGAAAGAGTTTTTTTATATTGTACAACACATTGTCTTTTACATAACAAGTTAGCCCATGTTAGGGACTATGACAAACGTAGGCGTTTGCTCATTGTTATAGTCTCTTGTGGTGAAAGTAAGCTCAAAGCATTATGGCGACTTTAATTAAGCTCCTGATTAACCAGCCACCACATTAGGTTTCATCTGAATACATGCACAAGTTCTTCATCGTAGTCAAGATTCACATCTGGTGCCCATATGCTTAACCAAATCATGACGTGTACGCCAGAGTCTCTCCTATACACACAATGCATGTCACATTTAAAATTACTTGAACATCATCTTGAAATAACGCAAAACATCAACAAATTAAAGCGCACACATATTGTTTTGTTACGGAACATGTGACATCATGAGATATTGTCCATATTTAGCTGCAAGTAAGCACATGGTTTTGCCCTATTGGGCTCCCATAGTTACCCAAAAGGCGCATTGAATGTTAAAGGCCACACTCCGACTACATATTTGACTTTCACTTTGGACAGATCTAATCGATGTGGGACATAAGCGTACACTGCCTACTGCATCGCCCTTCCCCCTTCACCCACTCCGAGGTCCTTCAAAGTGTTAGGTCCCTAGTAGCGCTTGGTATGACACTCTCCCCACCAACGAAAAGAGCCGTCATCGGCTCTGATACCATTATGTGACATCCTGAGGTATTGTCCATGTTTAGTCGCCCGTAAACACAGGGTTTTGCCCTCTTAGGCTCCCATAGTTACCCAAAAAGAGCCTCGGATGTCAAAGGCCACACCCCGACTACATGTATGCCTTCACTTTGGATATGTTTAACCGATGTGGGACTTAAGCGCACCCTACCAACTGCGTCTCCCTTCCCCCTTCACCCACTCCGGGGTCCCTTAAGGTGTTAGGTCCCTAGCAGCGCTTGGTGTGACACGTAAGATGATAAAAAGCACAAAAATGGAAAACACATGGGACAACCTCAATCCACACAGTTAACCAAATATCAAGCAACAAAATTTTTAGACGTTACAACACATTAATCACACGAGATCATGACATAACCACAAAGCAAGGGATTCACACCTAGGTAAATAAATCAGGGAAGTCATGACGCATTCATTGTTTGATTTCTTATGTAGCATCACCAGGTGACATTCCCTTTATAATGTGACATCATGAGGTATTGTCCCTGTTTAACCGCCTGTAAGCACAGAGTTTTGCCCTCTTGGGCTCCCATAGTTACCCTGAAGGAGCCTCGGATATCAAATGTCACACCCTAACTACATGTATGACCTTCACTTTGGGCAGGTTTAACCGATGTGGGACTTAAACGCACCCTACATACTGCGTCTCCCTTCCCTCTTCATCCACTCCGGGGTCCCTCAGGTGTTAGGTCCCTAGCAGCGTTTGGTGTGATACTCTCCCCACCAACGGAAAGAGTCATCCTCGACTCTGATACCATTATGTGACATCCTGAGGTATTGTCCCTGTTTAGCCGTCCGTAAGCACAGGGTTTTGCCCTCTTGGGCTGCCATAGTTACCCAAAAGGTGCCTCGGATGTCAAAGGTCACACCCCGATTACATATATGCCCTTCACTTTGAACAGGTCTAACTAATGTGGGACTTAAGCGTACCCTATCTACTGCATCTCCCTACCCCTTTACCCATTCCGGGGTCCCTCAAGATGTTAAGTCCTTAGCATTGCTTGGTGTGACACTCTCCCTACCAACGGAAAGAGCCGTCCTCGACTCAGCACATGCAACTAATTCGCTTTCACCCACCAATTTCTTGAAAAGAACTAATAAAAACCATAACCTTTTCAGCATTGGCTCATCAAAAGAGGGATTTCCTAATGAAAGGACCCATTTTGTCATGATTCATTTATTCAATTCATTTAAAAGCACGAAAAAAGTAGCCCTTAACTAAACATACAGTGGGGGAAACAAACAGTAAAAATAATCTCCAAAACAAGAAGAAGAAGAAGATGAATGAGGGAAGATAGGAGAGAGAAGAATTACGCTATTTGAAAGGAGTTAAGCATTCGTATGATATCTATAGGTGTATATATATGCCTTCAAGCTCTCTCAGCAAAAAGAAGGCCTCAGATTCCTCTTAGACACAAAACACATCTTTTCCCCTAATTCTGGAATCCTTTAGAGCCCAAAAAATTTTCCCCTAGATGTCAATCAAGTACCAAACTCTATACCCTTGCTAATGAATTTGGGCCATATCATACGATGAATGAAAAAGTATCGCATCTGATGCTTCAAATCTAAGTAGTCAATATCGACTATGTTATAGTCATTCCTTTCCCTCAACTCGTCAATATCCCTCCAATCAATTAATACCAGGAAAACTAACTTACCAAACTCAATAGGCGATTCACAGCAACAACGAGAGACAAAGGGACATGGTGGGAGAAACGGGTGAGAAAGCTTCACGGCAACAATGATTCCAGCAAGCTTCAGTGGCAAACCAGCAAATGGTGAGAAACAAGTGAATTGTAGAAAAGGTCAGACGAAAACCAGCAACGGACATTTTGGACGCCAAAGGGAAGAAGAGGCAAACACTCCCTGTGTCACTCTGCTTAAGCCTAAAACAACGAGCCAAGAAGGGGCAAGGTAGGAGAAAATAAGAACACGACTGATTCGAGCGATTACATTTAAGGGATATTTATGTCATTTATCATAATATAAAAAACCAAATTGCTGACAGATAAAAATCTACATTTACCAAATTGATGACACTAAATAGGGTTTATGAAATTTAAAAGCTACTTTATGGTCACTTTTTCCAAAAAATTATCCTTCCCATCGGAGGAAGCGCGCGCCACAGGGACAAAAGGGGAAATTGCTATAACGTACACCAAGAAGACAAAGACGAAATCCCAAAAATACCCTTTAAACTCCTTGCTTATATCTTTTTTTTTTACCAACCCTTGCTTATATCGCGTCACGACTCACGAGCAAAATTTTTCAAAAGATAGATAAACCAGCGCTGGATGGCTAGGTCAATAATGAGAAGCCCAAGGACAATCGGGGTCAAGAAAATTACATAAATACCGCCTTCGCGCGCGCCCCACCTGATGGAGGCGGTTGAGCTGCTCACAAACCATGGACTCCAAAAACGATCCGCCCGGCAACCTTCTCTTTCAATTAGAAAGTACTGAAACCGATATCACTCACTCTCCTTCGATCCTTCCACGGCAGATCGAAACGCCTCATCTTGTGGCCTAAATTGTTGCTGAAAGCTTGCGTCAAGGTGGAAGAGAATGCGGAAAATTCATCTGCAAGTGAATGGGGGAAGGTTTCTGCTGCGTTGTTTGACATGTACGGTGCTCTCTGCGACAGTGAAGACCTTTTTAGAAGAGCTGCTGTTGATGTATTCGCCGAGACGGGCATCCAAGTAATTTTCGACGATTTGTGCCGGCCATTCATGGTAACCGATTTTCGTTTCATTTCCTCTCGCTCTTGATGAGGCAACAAAAAGTTTTTTTAGTGGACCATCGCTTTAAGTTAACCTGCGCTTATCGATAATTACGTGTTCATTCTGCGGTCTCCACGATATACTGCGCAAGCAATTATGGCAGTTAATCTGTAGTTTCTGATTGTGGCTTTGTGATTTCACCTGAATTGTTGCAAATACTTGCTTCATATTCAATTTATACGGTAGTAGATGATTGTATTTCATCATTGAAAATTTTATATACGTTGGGCTTGATGTTTGCTGGAACCAAAACATAGAGAGAATAGGCTGCTTCATATTCAATTTATACGGTAGTAGACGCTTGTATTTCATCATTGAAAATTTTATATAGTGGGCCTTGATGTTTGCTGGAACCAAAACATAGAGAGAAGTGGCAGTTAGGCTACTGTCTCCTTTATTGTACTATTTGCATTATCTCGTTAATGAGTTCTGCATGAGAAAATGCATACTTTTAGAAGAATAAGATTACCTGGGAAATTAGCCTGTAGGAGTTTAAACATTAAACCAGGCAATTTAAATACAAAATGTTGGTTTTCTATGCTTGACTGTTGGCAGCAGGGGCATAGCCTGCCTCTGTAGTTCTTTTTTCTCAGAACTTGATATACAATGCTTAAACTAATCTGTGGGTCGATTGATTTAAGAAGGATTCAAGGATTCTGTGTGCTTATAGTTGAAGACTTGAAGTGCTTCAACCAATTTGTGGGCTGATTGATTTAAGAAGGACCAAAGGATGCGTTTGTGTGGATTTGTGGTCTTATTTCAAGTGCTTCAACTAATTTGTGGGCTGATTGTTTTCAGAAGGGTCCAAGGATGCTTTGTGGCTTCGTGGACTTATAATTTATATTTCATTTGATGCTTCTGATTTTTTCGATCTCAAAACTTTTATGAAAATATTATATGACACGTTCCTAAGGGAGAATTCCCATTACATGCGGCGTTCTATGTAAATGACATATAGTGTTGGTCTCATTTATGTTATTTTATAGGATGAGAATATATTGAGTTTCTGTTGTTGACCATCACTATCACATGAGGCTGCAGAAAAAATTGTTGGACGGTTGCAGGGTTCTTGTTGTCATGATTTGGAAGCCTGGGTATTGTTATCTCCTGCCTCACCTTCACTGTAAATAACTAAAAGGCCTGATTATATTGCACAAATTATGCTGCAAACCATGACTGATGCATATACATGCTGAATATTCACTTTTATATTTTAATTTTTTCTAGGGGAAATTGGTCGGGAAGTATATTTTTAAGAATTACTGGTTTCTCAGGCTTGCCCTAAATCTATTTGGAATCTATTGTTTGGTGTAAGCCAACCATCTTTGGAGCAAAATGAAGGCAATCATATTCTGTGAAAGAAATTATTTTGTAACTGTACATTTTCTCTTTTTACCATTTTCTTAATTTTGTTCTTGGATGGTAGTGTTTATATTTTTGGATGTCAGAGAACTATAATCAAGATCGGATAGGAACCAGCAGTGCTGACCTGGAGGGCAGGTCAGTAGTGATTTATTGGTTTGTTACCAATATTTTTCTAATGATTATCACCCTATAGTCACATTTTTATTCAATTTTTCATATAAAAATGTTAGCCAGAAAGTAATATCATCTGCAGTTATTTTTTGATTATACCTTCTTTTTTTTAAGAAGTTTCATTGTTATTGTTTGAGCAAATTTTAGTAAGCAATTAAAGTTAATTAAAATCGAATGAGAACGGTCACCAACAGTGCAAACAACATAAAAAAACGGCCACTACTATTAACGTAGGAATGAAGGAGATGAAGATGAATTGTATTGATGAGGATAATCGTGAGTATGAAAAGTTTAATAGTAGAGGAGAGGAGAGCAAGTGAAATGAGAGTGAGTACTAAGTACAGTGCGTTCAATGTGTTTATAATGAAATGAAAAGCAAAAATAAATAGTTGGTCGTCAGATGCAGTCATCTGTTTGCTGTTTCCAACTACTCTCGAGAATCTTGGGGTAGTGGTAGCTGAATCTTCGGGCTACAGGTGTGGTTCCACGTGCTCCAAAGCGCTTGACTGTTGGGACTCTTAGTGGATCACATTGGGTTGGTCTTACCTGTTGGGCCTTGAACTGGTCTGGTTCAAGTTGTTTTTTGGGCATCCAGTTATTATGGCATGATAATTTATTGATTTTCTATATCTGTGGGTAAGAGGGAATGCTCATACTCCTATATGATTTGTCTATTTTTGATTAGCTGATTATAACCCTCCTTTTAAATACTCATCAACTTCTAAATATAAAACTTCATTTATAATGTAAAAAATTGCATTACAAAACAAATCATATTCAAGGTATCTACTTTTCATGTGGAAGTTGACAGTCCCTGTATATAGCAGGACATGAACACCCCAAATCCCAAAGCCCGTGTGCATGACAGGAGCTTCGTGCACCAGGCGACAAAATCGACTGTGGAAAGAAATCGATCGGGTGCCTTTTAATATAGAGGAAGTTTACAGTGTTTTTGTGATACTGTAATATAATTTGTTTCCTTTTACTGTTTAAGGGGAATGCTCATCCCTGTTCTTGAATTTCCACCTAAACCTAGAAATTGTCAGAAAATGACACATAGTAACTCTTCAACTAATCGTCTTGTCTGCACCTGTCCGCCTATGCTTCCTAAAGTAATACTCTTAATTCAGGGTCCATCATTTCTCTACACAGGCAAATCAAGGGATTGCGGTGTGTTTTACACTTTCCTTTTATGTTAGCGCGCTTGAGTAGGTATTTTATCCTTCAGTGCTTTAGTTCAGGAGAAAAAAATGTGAAAATATTGTAGTTATCCATCCTTACATTTACGTATATTTCTTTTCTTTTTCTTCATGACGTAGACATAACCGTTTGTGGAATATTCTTCTGCGTCAATAACAGGCTCTGTTTCAAATTAATCTTTCTACAACAAAATAAGCACGTCGTCTGATATTGGGTATCTGATGTCTACCTTTTATCGGCTATGATATTGGGTATCTGATGTCTACCTTTTATCTGATGTCCATCCTGCGAAGTTTGATAATGAGAAATATTCTGAAGCCATTCGCAATGCGGAGCTCTGTTTTGACACCACTCGCCCTGTAAGTCTGAAGTAGGAATTTATATTCTGAAGTGTTTTGCTGGGAAATATGGTAGTTTGCTTCTGTACATTATTGGAAACTTTCCATTTATTTGGGTTATGAAGAATGATCACTAACGGCCTTCATCCTTTTGTTTTCTGGTTCATATGAGCATGACCATTGTGTTTTCTGGTTAAACAAAGCTTCATCAGGCGCCTATAGTTTATCTTTTTGCTGTTGATTCTTCTTCTGGTATAATAATGCATGCAATGTTGTTCTTATCTGTATAGAGACGATAAGATCAAACTATTGTATTTTGGTCAAATTTTGATGTCATTTTGGTGAACTTGTTTTTACCTTCTGCTTAGCGTGCATTGTTATTATATCTGTTCTTTAATAAATAATAGCTATTATATGGAAAAGAACTTGAAAAAATGCAGTCTATATATCTTTCTTGTTATATTCCTCGACGGAAATTGCGACTAATGCATGCTTCCAATGATAGCATTAGAAGTGTATGATTTTTGTAGATAATTGTGTGGTTACGCAATTAAACCATATGCCTATCATGTTATTAATTGGAAAGTGGAAACAATATACATGTCATGTTTTAGTGAGGATACTTATCAGTAACGATATGAAGAAGTACATACCAAGTCCAGTCCTTACTATATCTATTGTTTTACTTAACTTGAGTACATATGAGTAACATTTGTTTCCCTGTGTTGTATAGGGTCTTTAAACTTTCATGTTTTATGGAAAAAAGAATATGTTCGACAATACACCACTTCCGCTGGATTTGGAGAAAGATAACTATCCTCGCTTAGCAACATCTCCATTTTCCAGGGAATCTAGCAATTGATGTCCTTAACAACAGACTTTTGATTTCAGACAGCAACCATAACTGCATAGTGAGGCCCCCTTCCTTCCCTCTCTGATCATTTCATATTTCAGTACCCTGTATTTCTTTAATAAAATCACTATCAAGCTGCCTGGGTTGCTTAGAAATTAGGTGGTAATCGACCTAGATGGTAACTTTATTGTACAAATTGGGAGCAGTGGAGAGGAAGGTTTCCAGGATGGTTTATTGATCAACGTAACATGTAGTGGGAACTGTTTCTCATGAAGATGATCTGCATCAGTCATCATTCAAAGTAATGAATTTTGCACATGAATTTGTTTCATTAGACAAATGGAAGTATATATTGCTGACAGTGAGCGTAGTTCGATTCAAGCTTTTGATCTAAAGACTGGAGGATCGAAGCTGTTTGATGGTGGTGATCCAATCTTCCTAGATAATTTGTTTAAGGTATTTTTAATAAAATTCATTAACCAATCTTACGCATTTTCTGTTTTATTTTGATTCATCTTGATTGGATTGCCTTTGAGAGTTATTTTGACACATCTTCTTAGGACTTCTTTTGCTTGATGAGTCTGACATTTTTAATACTCCAAATTCTCTCCTCATTGTTATACCTTGTAAGGAATCAATTTTGTAGGCTCTTTTCTGTGTTTGAACTACTCTAAATGTCATATGCCTACACCTTTTCTTTTTAAATGAAATCCCGCAAAGCTAGCAATGACTTTCCCCACCTTGCTTTTTAGGGCATATTTCTGATTTATTTCTAAAACTCTTGGACAATTTCATATGGATAAAACCCAAGTACTGGTTGTAGATGTTATTATCAGGTTATTCAATAAAGTGACACGGATCCTTCAAAAAGGAAAAAGATATATTCCATTTTGTGTTTATTGAAAAACATGATAGCAAATGCTTATGAACTTATGAAACTTTCACCTAAGTTTGATTCTTTCAAATATTTTGTTGTAAAATTTTAGTTTTGAAAGATTCGTTGCATGTGACCCGTAGCTCCAGTAATCTTAGTGATTGAGTTTTCTTTTGTTTTTGCTATCTTGTGTATTTTTCAGATCAAAAAGTTAGATCCAATCGGGAAAGCTGTATTTAGGGATGGAACAGCTGTAGCAGCTCAGGTTTGTATTGCGCTCGATATTATTTTCTTCCATTCAATCATATGCTTGATTATTCTTTTTGAAGGATTGAAGGCAGAGGCGGAGCAATTCCTCTAATTTTATTATTAATCCTTGAACAAACCTAGGACGCAATGGGTTTATATAGGCAAGAGGACATAACTTAATCCTGATGTCATATTATTTATTCTTCTAGGATAGGTAGGATATTGATAAGATATTAATATAGGATATAATATCCTTGTCCAATCCTAAGATGTACATAACTAAAGAAATAACAGCATAATAGAAGATAAACATGAATATTAATTAATGCTAAAGCCCTTAAGCTGGGGAGTAGATGTCAATAATCCCAAACTTTAATGTGAGCTCTTCAAATCTAGGTCTTTTAAAGGCTTTAGTCGGTATCTAACATCATTATTCTGAATTGAAAAAACAACAAAGCTCCCTGAACCCATAAACAGTAGAGATCTCTGCACTCTTTAGCACTGCCAATCTTCTTCCCCATCTCCAGACTCTGTCAACTAGTGCTACAAGAGCCAATAGTTGTCTGGCTATGATCAGATTTTGAGTTTTCTGAGCTAAATATTCGTTGAAGAATGTTTAATATCAGTATTAGTCAGATTACCATTATCATTCTGAATGGAATCACCACCCTTTATAACAGACTGGGCTCCTCGGTCCTTATTGCTTGGGTCTGAAGTTAGTAGGTTTACCATCCAACTTCTAGTATCCTTCACATGACCAACCTTCTTGCAATGGTCACAGGTTGATCTACGGCCCACCCCCCCCCCCCCTTAACAAAGAAAAAACTCTAGAATCAGAATTATTGTAACCTTTAGTTGCCATGGCAGGAGCCTCAAACGAAGGTTGAGGAGGACAAACATACTTTGAGACCAACCGCTTTCTACTTTCCTTCCAATTTTAATTCTGTAAAGACTTAATCCAATGAAGGCTCGAGGGTGAGTAGAAATACCTTACTTCATCATAGGTAGGATCTATCCCAAGTAGAAGCGTGTTGATTAGATCTTTTCTACAATCTTGCAATAATTCTCCTCCTTTACGTCACAATAACTTGACCTAAAGTTAACTAGAATTTAGAACCATCGTTAATTGTATTTAGTAAGCTTCCTTACTGATAACAAATTGCGCAGAAGTCTTGGCACATGTAAACCATTTTTCAACGTAATTTTAGGGGATAATTTACCTTCCCAATACTTTTCTTGGGGATATATTTGCACAAAGCACGATTGCAGCGGGTATAGTGCTTGAAGGATAGGCTTGATTTACCGTAGCATAGTTATCTTAAACCATTCTTTGAAGTAACATATGACATCATGTTTAAGGTGTCATGTGTTTTCATTAACGGGGGTTGAGCTTAGTGGAATGAGTTAATTCTTTACAATATGATAAATTAAGATTTGAACCTTTGTTGAGAAAAATATTCACATTTAGGGTCTGACAACATCGTAAATACAATTGGCTTTAGTGGGAGGATACTTGTATTTAGCTAAAATAATGGTTAATGTCAAAACATGATGCCATATCTTTGGTTAATTGAGGAGCAATCAAGAATTATTCCTCAATGTGAAAGATTTCACCTTCCTAATTAGTTGTCACCCTCACTCTATAAATAGGAGGTGCCTTTCTCGGTTATTCCTCATCTCCACCGTCAAAATTGTTTGTGGTGTATCTGCTGTGTTACCACGATTTATGCTCAGTAGTGATGATTCAACTCACAAAGCTTCAAAGCTTGGGCTTGAATCTGAGGACATTACTTTTTAGAGTCGTGTTTTAAAAGATGTTGCAATGCAAATTACATAATGATAACAAACAGTAGTAACGTTTAAAGAAACGCTGGTCAGAAGAAATAAAAGGTAACCTTCAAAGAAACATGTTGAAGGCATTTGTAGAATAAAGTGAAGAGATTTTGGCTATTGAACTGTTTAACCGCAGCACAATCATTTTTACGCCTCCAACAAGTCATTAAGCTTCCGTCTAGTAACGATTCTCAACATTGGGTTTGTTTGGATTAACAGTAAAACTATTTTTTAAACTTGATTTACTGTCTACAAGGTAAGTAAATAACAAGAATTTTGTTTCAGTTTCGTGTTGAGCTTCTTCAAGGTAGGCACAATACTTGTACAACGATGCCTGTATTAATTAAAAAAAAAGCAAATGATTGACATGTTCAATGTTTGGCGTATGAAATCCATGTTGGGAAGCAACGAGGCACCGCTAATGTCGTTTGTCTGTTGCGGTCACCTGGTCTAACTAATCTTTCGTATTATATTATTGTTCTTGCTTAAGCAAAATCCCTAATCAATACTTTAATGGACTTGAGGGTGAAAATTGACATCAAATTGGTTGCTTCACGTAAAATAGGCGGATGATTGGTAGAATTATTGGTGTATGATCCATAGGAAGATAAACGAATATTTTTTCCGACTGGGATAAACTTGAGGGTCGGCAATTCCTGGAACTCGATAAGTTTTTTTACTGACAAAAAGTACAATGATGATTATTATAAAAATGGATCAAATCTATCAGAAGATAGGATCTGATTTACTGATGTTTTCTTTTTTTCGTATTCCCCTTAATCTCCAACCCTTTCATAAATGATTAAAGTAGCTCCATCTTTTGAAATACAAATAGTCAGCGATGATGGAAAGCAACCAATTTAACAAGTAGGTAAAATCGGGTCTACTTGAACTAGCGATGAAAACTACTTTTCTGATATGATTTATAGTTTATAAGATAATATGTGAGAAATGTTTTATTTTGACTTGCGTAAATATGATTTTGTAACATTATGGTAAATATGTTTAATAACACCTTGACTAGGCGTTTCATCGGATGATATTTAAGTATTCTGTCTGAGTAAAATTCCCGTGAATTATTGATTATTCTGCTAAACACATTCTATTCTTGGAGAGTCCTATTTGAATTATTGTCCGGCATTAAATGTAGTCATTTTTTCTAGTAGCAATTTAAATATTAACTTATGTCGTGATGGAATTGTTCTGCTAGATCCAATATTGTTAATATTATTATCATTGGTCATAGAAAATGTCTATGGGTGGCGGGGAAAATCATTGCGACGGACCAATGTGGTGGTTGTTTAACATTTTGGACGCTCATTTGAGAGCTTAGATAGTAAAGGCTGTCTCTTTGAAGGGGGCAACGCTTTCTGGCATGTCATCTGGACACCCGGGGGGGGGGGGGGATCACCTGATCTTTTGCTCAGATTCGCTACGAATATCCCATTACCACCCACCTTTTCCTTATTATTATATTGTTGCCCTTATCACAGCCCTACAATCAATCAAACCAATTAGAATGTGTGTCAATAATGCACAATTTATGTACATAGGGTAGAGTGGAAGGAGGGCAATATGGACGAAACGTAGTCGCACACCTGTCCCTCCCTCACTATGTGAACAGAGAAGATAAGGTTTCCTCTCTTTTTTTTGAAATCCAAGTGTTTGTTTGAGAATTCCTTATTCTCAACGGTGCAGCAAGTCAAGACAAAACATTATTTTTTGTAAATTCTTCTTGGAATTTATAAAAATCATGTCGAAATACGTAAATTCTTCTTGAAATTTATAAATTCATTTCTTCCACTAAGTAGCCTTTATTGGAGATAATTTTATTCTGTTGTCTGATATTATTCACACAAAAATTTAGGATTAATTGATATTATAAGAAAATAGCTCATTCCATTAAACTTAATCCCAGTCACCCTGAAGAAACATTATTTTTCGTTAGGTGAGAAAAAAGAAAATGAAAGGCTTGGTGAGAAGTGGCATGTGTACAAATCACGACATCCCCCCCCCCCCCCGAGGGGTTATTGGCATTCAGTTGGACGCATCGCCCTCTAATCGCAATTCTGTATTCATGCCAAGCACCCAAAAATGATTTGAATTGAATTCCAGTATTGTGTAAAAGGGTGAACATCCAATCCTTGAAGCAATATAGGTAAGGATCACAATGGGATTCATTGCATCCTTTAAACTGTAGGAATTTTGATACGAGTTAAATTATCCAAAGATTTAGAATAATATGATGTGTTATGGATTTTTTGCTTTATATTAGATTGATTGGGTTATGTTTGATAATTTATCGGTTTGTCTTTCATTCATGATTCTTATCTCATGAAGAAAATGAAAAATCTTATGATATTGCCTGGTGATCAATTGTCACCGCTAGATTTAAAGGTGAAATGACTCTTTTCATCACTGTTTGAATTGTATTTACAATGGGCTGTTTGCCATGTCTAAATGGGGGGGGGGGGAATTTTCACCTTCCTTGGGTCCGTTTGGTTGGGCATTGTCAGCCCAAGAGAAGCTTCTGATATGCAAAAACACGGTGGAAGAAAATAGAAATGTTTGTTTCAACTAAAAAAAAATAGAAATGTTTGGGAATGCATTGAAACAAAATGCATTATGGTATGAAAGTTTACTTAAAAGGCACAAGGAGAAAGGAGCTGCTTCTTGGGGTAACATATGGAAAGGAAAGGCAGGGAAAAGAAGAGAGAGAAGAGGTATGAGAAGAAAAAAAGAATAGGAGAGAGAGCCAAGAGGGATATTTAATTTTATTTTTATCATAATCTATGAGTTATTTTCTTAAAATAAGCTTCAGTTTATATTTCAATCAAATATTTTAGAGAAAAAAGATAAATAGATCAAGTAATTAGTTTTAGTTGAGAAAAATAACAAAAAGTCACTTTTACCACCTCTATAATACAATTATATTTTTATTTTTATCATTTTATTTTTTTCCTTAAAATTATCATAATATGTAAAATAATATAAATGTGTATATATATTAGATAATAAGATTTATGTCGTTTTAAGTAATTTTCTATCAAATGTCACTTTTTTTTAATGTCTATAAAAATAAGTTTTCCTTTTCATAAAAAATAAATTTTTTTAACGTTTATCTAAATATATATCACATGACATCATCTAAGTTCTACCCAAAAGTTATTTCTCAAAATATATTTTTAAAAAAAGGTACTTCTCCGGACCATTTTTCACACATTGAAGGACAGAGGTCAAAATAACATGTTATCGTAGAAAATAATCAACAAGATGATGTTAGAGCTGGAGAAAAAATAATACAAGTCATCACCAAACGCTCGTAAAGCATTCAAATATATTACTACCAGTCTACCGCTATGTGCTTGTTTGGGAAGCCATTTTCCCTAACGGGTACGTTTGCCAAGACAAAAACCATCTTGAAATCTGTAAAAATCATTTTGAAATTCATAAAAATCATCTTGAAATCCGTAAAATCATCTCGAAATCCATAAAATGCTTCGGAATCTATAAACCCCGTTCTCTCAATGGAGTTCCCAAAAACACACTGTGTTGCTGCATGTGAAAGTTAGACCCTTGGCTTAGCACCTTTACCTAATACTAATACATGTTTTAATCGTTCTTTTTTGCCTTCAAGTATCCGCTTTCTCTTTCTTTAGGTTCTATCTTTGCAAGCAAGTAAAGATGATTGACCCAACTTGCGCAGATGTTATCCGCTTCAAGAGCTACGTCGTAATCCCTGCGAAAAATCAACTCTTATCTTGGAGTTTGCATTAATTAATTAATTAATTAATTAAGAATAATTTATTACAGAATAAGAAGAATTTGATAACTTAAAGAGATAGGTTGTCCACTAGCCACCTTGTCCAATCTTAATAAACCTAAACCTCACTCACGGGAACTGCCATGTGACCTGAGGTGAGGTTCCTATCCCTAAACTTCCCTAATGCGGTACCCAGGCATCATACCAGAACGCCCATTCAATCCAACCCAGCAATTGCTCCCACTTTGATCGTATTCATATCCCTGTCCATATCCAAGACTCCAACCTACGCTTCTCCGCCCTATGTAGTGTCACCGTTTGCATTTGCATAAGAAGGCATATCTGTAACTACCTCAGATACAAGCGTATGCCTTCCTGCCAATGAAGGTAGTGTGTATTTGCCTTCCAACTTGACAGATTCAGTTTAATTGCAAAATAAAACTCACACGGCGTTGCACTATTTTTTTTCTTCGGGAGAAGTTTAGTCGCACTATTTACAGAATCACAGTGCGATTTCTCTCATGTTTGATATTGGGCTTGTTTGGCAAAGCGATAAGAAAAGCTAAACACACATTTAACAGTGTTTTTCTGCAAAACGAGATAATCTCTTTCACATATTTACCTCGACTTGTGTAAAAGTACTTATCTACCGTATTTCCAAATGAGCACATTATTTATTTTATGTTTGTTTGGGAACACCGTTTCTCAAAACGGTGCACACATTCAAATATAAAACTATCTTGAAATCAGTAAAAACCATCTCGAAATCTGTAAAATACTTCGAAATATGTAAATTCATTTCTCCTAACAGACTTTTCAAATACACCCTTTATCCGTCTCATCATTGCCCGCACATATTTTTATTTTTGATATTTTTTACATGCCTTGGTTAAATTTAGTGGCTTTAAAAATGGCGTGATTCATTTTTTTTTTTTTTTGAAGCAAGCAAGGACCGGGAGATGCCAGATATGTATAGTAATGCATGGTGAAAGAAACGATTTATCTTCACACAAGTTGGTCATACGTATGCAGGCGTACTTTTTATTAGATGTGTGTGTGTGTGTGTGTGTTTTGGGGGGGGGGGGATGTTCTATAGGGATGGATGCCAAGTGAATGTATATCCCAATTGGTTTGCTTTTTTCATCTTTGGATATCTGATTTAGAAGATCTCATCCCGTTTGCCACTTTATGCGTGTGGCCTTAAATTTCTTTTAAGAAAAAATGAAATGAAAATGGTTAGAGATCCAAAGTTCAAAGGAGGTTGAAGCCTTTACACTCCGTTTGGTACGCGGGAACCGAAGGCTGAGAATTGGAATTGGAAGCGGAATCCGTGTGTGCGTTCGTTTGGTACGTTGGAACTGAGTTCCCGGTGGAACCCAGTTCCATGAAAATGGTTGGAACGACTTGCCCATGGAACCGAGTTCCAACAACCTCATTTCCACCTCTACCCTTACTGATAGCGAATGACAAAGTCGACGGAGGATGATGATGGCGCACTTGGTGGAGGACGGCGAATTTGGTGATCGACGAAGCCTTGCAGCGACGGTGAATAGAGAACGAAACCAGAAAACGACGAGCTTAAATGATGATGAGCTTCGATCTTCGATCAGCTACGGCGACGAGCTTCAACGATCTTTGATGATCGTCGACGATCTGCGATGACGACGACGGCAAGCTTCGATCTTCGTTATGCTTTGATCTTCGAGGACGACAAGCTTCAGAATCTGTCTCTCAATGAGCTTCAGAATCTCTGTGTCTTGACAATATGCAACGACGGTGGAGACGACGGTGGCCAATGACGCCTGTGCTTGTCGGGATTTGCTGCTGTGGGGGAGGGGAATTTTCTGGGGGAGGAGAATTTCTTTGAGGGGTATATCAGTCTTTTTAAGTTATAAATATTAAATTAAAATAATACTCACTTCTTCCAGCATACCAAACATACTTTTAATCTCATTCCCACTTTCAGTTCCACTTCCAATTCCATCAAAATCAGATATGCGTATCAAACGGGGCATTAGGGTCTATCACTTATCTGTTCAGTTATCTATTGTTAAAAAAATTTGGTGGGTTTAAACGAGCTGACTCTCAACCTTATAGGATCGATCATTTTAAGCCCTCGACCTATCAGGATTAACCCTATAGAACATGATTCTATCTATAAGATCAAAATCACAAGTCTATCTTTACAATTAAACTGGATTTTTTAGAAAAAGATAAAGCATTACGAGACAAAAATTAACCTAGGATTGGTTCATATATTTGATCGATATGGAGGAGTAATATATTTATTAGGATAAAGAAATGTGTTGGGGGAAAGAGCGCAGGGCAAAAGGCAATAAATGGGGGAAGCAAGGAAGGGACGCGTGGTTGCCCGTGAATAGCCTTCATCCTGTCTCTCACTACAAATACTTGTTCAAATTCTCACACCCTCTTTGGCACTTTCCCATTCTGCCTTCTTCTTCCCCTTCTGTTTTGATACAGCAGAATTCCCTTCCATTCTCATTTCTCTCCTCTGTTCCATTTCAAGCAGCCAGCAGGATTCGCTGCTTCTGCTTCTATTATATGGCGTCTTTGCAGCCCAACTTAGATGCTATTCATTCTGATACGTCCCCACCATCCACTCTTAAAAAGCGCACCGATTTTGGGGCCGATCCTAACCATCAAAATTCTCTCCACCCCGTTCGATGGAGATCCGACACGGAGCGTCGGATCTACTCCTCTAAGCTCGTCGATGCTCTGCGCCACGTCCTCCGACGCAGTCCTTCTCTCCCGCCCAAACCTGGCGGTGGTCGTGAAATTCGTGAGACGGCTGATAGAGTGCTGGCCGCCACGGCCAAGGGCAGAACTCGATGGAGTCGAGCGATTCTCGCTTCTCCGCTCGGCCGTTGGAGATTCCAGAGGCAACACAAGAAGGTGAAGAAGATGGCTAGAGGATTGAAGAAACCGGAGATTAGGAAAGAGAGAAGGAGGTTACCGGTTCTGCAGAAGAAAGCACGCCTTCTCGG
>JANTPZ010098632.1:0-16826 GCA_025593235.1 Vachellia pachyceras
GTTTGGCCCGTTTTGAAAACGGGCTGCCATTTGGCAGCCCGAACCCGCCCCAGCCCGCGGGTTGGCGGGCTCAACCCGCGGGCTGGACCCATTTTCCCGGCTCTATAACAAAGGCGGTAGAGGTAGAGGTAGAGGTAGAGGTAGAGGGAGAAAATGATTCACCCTTGAATGCACTCATTACCCCAAATAAGGCACAACAACAAAGGCTGCAGAGGAGAGGGAGAAAAATATCCACCCTTAAATGCACCATTGCCCAAAGAAGGCACAATAACAAAGACTATAGAGGCAGGGGAGAAGAGAATTCACCCTTAAATGCACTTATAGCCACAAGAATACAAAAAAGGCACAGCAACAAAAGCTGTGGTATTTGATTGAAAAAAAGGGAAAAGTACCAAATAACAATAGGAAAAGATACACAAATAAAATTGTGAAGCAAGTTAGGAGTTTTGTTAGTTAGTATAACTCCAAACTTGAGGTGGAGTGTAGAAAATAGTCCATTATATGGTTGTAATTAGTCCATTGGGCCTTAAGCCTAATGAACCCAATGAGCCAATTTGCTTTTAGTATATAAGGACTACCCTTTTATAATTCACAGATAATTCATTTCAATAACATTTTTTAGATTATTCATCTCATACTTTATTTAACAATAATTTAATACAATAACATCAATACCCACACTGATCGAGTCATATTTATATATATAGCAGAGAGGAGGAATTTTTCATCCTTTTTTATAAGCCATGCAATTAAATATTTAACATGAATATGCAATTTTTTCCTTTATTTACTATTATATTTTATTGTTTTTTCTCACATAGTCATTGGCTATATTTTATTAGCTTTGATTTTGATAGAGGTCGGTTGTTCTATGAAGAGATTAAAATATTAAATAAATTATTTAATTATAATATATATTATTATAAAATAATGATATAAATTATTACATTATATATCAGTTTATGAGTTAAAAAAATTATTTTAGAAGAAATGGTAAATATATAAGTTAATTATCTTTTTTAATCTTACATAAAAGTTAACTGACGTTTATATTGAGAATAATATAAAATATATTAAATAAAGATATAATGAGAACTTTTTTACTTTTAAAGTAGAATTAATACAATTTAATTTTTTTAATTTATATAAAATATATTAGAAATGATTTAGAAGTAATGATAGGGTGTTATTTATTTATTTTTTTTAAAAAAGAGTCAGAGTCGATCCAATTTCTTTCTTCGAAGCATCAACCTCGTGCAAGGTATCTATCTATTGCGCCAATTCAGGGGATTTACTGCTTCACAGCGCCCAGCCAGGGTCACTGCAGCGAGTTAAAAGGCAAAATTTTCCTCCAAAGCTCAAAATCTGCTCTCAGCTGCGTCCTCACTCATAGGTCTGGTGAATTTTTCAAATTTCTTTTAAATATTTTCTCTGTCTCGCGCTTCATATCTTTCTTCACTCCAACGTTTCACTACGTGATTCCCAATCTTTTTATCGATTTGTTGCTTCGTCCCTGTTTTTGTTTGGCTCTTCAGCAATGGAAGCTTAGGGTTCCACTGCTGCATTTTGAGTTAGTGCTTCGATCTAGCTTCTCCTTTCCCGAGTCGTTTTATACCCCTGCTTGGCTTAAGCGGGGTTGATAACTTGATATCCAAAACTCAGGTCTTCTGTTTACATATTTTAGTGGGTTTTGCTTATATCTCTGTTCGTTTGCAGAAAAATATAAACTTTATTGGTTCTGTGTGGAAATTGTTGTCATCCTAGGGCTTGCATATAAGCTCATTTGACTTAGTTTTATCGGTATTAAAAAATACATAGTGGAATCTGTCTTTGTATTTTTCAGTTTATTCTGTCCCTAACAGCTACTGAGCTAGAAGTTTATGGTCCTGCACTCCCATTTCCATTCTTTTTTTTAAAAAAATGAAGATGGTAACATATTGATTATTTACTTATTTATCATTTCTCCTATTTGTTTTTTCTTATTCAACGTTTGGTTGTTCGTTTAAGTGCAATGTTAGTTGACGAAAATGAACATGAGTTTTTGATTCTTGAATTCTTCAGTTTCTGAAGCCCTGATCCCTGCCGTGATGGGAAAGACTCCTGGAAAATGGATCAAGGCCTTACTTACGGGGAAGAAATCGAAGTCTAATTCATCGAAAAAGAAAGATTCCCTTGTAAGTTCTGATCTTCTATGTTTATTTTTGGTCATAAATAACCGTAACTACGTGACACATGAAAGGATGAAAGCATGAATCCTTTCGTAGACCAAAAATAGTTTAAGAAAAAAAAAGTGGATACTTTTGTGACCTTATTGGGTCGCGTATACATGGAAACTTTTAAGGCTTGTGATAAGTCTATTTTGTTAATAACTAGTGATTAAAGGAATTTTATATTATGACTGATAGCATCAGCCTGTGTCGAGTCGTGATATCTCCCCAAATTTTTTGATTATTTGGATCATTTTGTAATCGATAAACTTCCCTAGGTTGATTATGTTTGTCGTCTGCAAATGCTTTTCAAAAGAATTAGATATGTGTGCTTTAAGAATAATACATTTCATGTTTTTAGAGACTGCCTTATCGTCAATTTGTCATTGTTATGTACTTCAAATAAGCAGATATAGATGCTGGGGAAAAGCTTGTGATGGAATCAACATCCAAAGAAGATATGCTTATATAGTGAAAAGTTTTGTACAAAGTTTTTAAGTTAATGACACCGTTGGCTATGGGCTGTGGACACTTGAGATTCTGTAGTATGCAAGTTCTAATTTGGTTTCAATTTATGTTGCAAGAAACCTTCAAGTACCAAGGACTTGCTGGCAGTGTCCTCTGAAACACACGTCTCTGCTCCAATTGTGGATTCAACACTGATATCCCAACCCTCTTCTGGAGCTACTGCAACTAAGGAATCACTTTTTGGAAAGGGCTTAGTCAGTGAATTGTCAAATGACAGGGTTCTAATCTCAGCTAGAGATGAAGAGACCAATGCACAAACTGTTGTTGGTTTTTGTTCACAGGATGATCCTGAGAAAATCAGGCTTAACCAAGCCGTTATAAAAGCTCAGGCTGCTTTTAGGGGCTATCAGGTAGGTAATGACCTCTTATTTACATGTTTTTGTTAGAAACTAAACATGATTAAACCTCATAAATATTCCATTTTGTTATTTTTTTTAACTTTTAAGGGTAACCTGGTAACGTAACCACTTTCTTCTCTCTGGAATGCAGTTCTGCTCTTCAGTCCAAAGTTCTGTTAATGCGTTATTTTTTGGAATTCTGCTATGATAAATTGATAACACAATTGCTGTATCCATTGGATTTGTAGTTATTAATCAATTACTGTATGCAAATATTGTGAGCATTTATGAATATCAGTTCTACTTCTGAATTATTAAAGTGATCTCTATACTCATTTGAAGGCTCGGCGGGCATTTCAAACACTCAAAAGTATCATACAGCTGCAAGCCTTTATTCGTGGTAACTTGGTCAGGAAACAAGCAGTTGCTACTTTATACTGTGTGAAAGGAATAGTTAAGTTTCAAGCCCTGGTTCGTGGTTACAAGGTTAGGCGTTCTGATATTGGTCTTGCAGTGCAGAAAAGTTGCGGGGTAAAGATTCCTGGACTTAATTGATGCAATGATCTGTGGCATATTAGCATGTCTTTGATCAGTAGATTAAAACCATTGATTACCTCTCTTATATTACTCTACTGAATTTTCTTCACTATTTTTTGGTCAGGGTACTAAATGTATAATTGCTGTTGGAGCATCAACGTCTACGCATACAGAAAAGCTGTCCAAAAGTGTCTTTGTTAACAAGGTGAGATCAGTTTGTGTTTAGATTTTGAATTTAAAGGAATCAAAACCGCTCTTTGATTGTGAAGCAAAGTTTGTCTCATAAGATGTATTATCTCTCAGCTTCTGGCTTCATCATCACCTGTCTCTCCTCTCTGTGTCAACTATGATTCTGAACAATGTAATTTGGCTTCAGACTGGCTTGACCGATGGACAAGTTCTCACTTCTGGGCACCTATTCTGGGTCAGGAATCAAAGACAACACTTGATTCAGTGTCTAATGAGAAAAATCGCAAAAGTCAAACAGTTGAAAGGAATGACGGCCAAGTTAAAAGAAACCCCCGTAGAAGTTCTGGTGTAAAAGTTAATGATGTTTCAGTCTCAGATTCAAACAAAAATAAACACCATCCAAAAAAGGTTTCAGCTCACCCATTGCATTCAGGCCCAGAAAAGACACAGAAGGAAGTTGAGAAAAGTAATTTAAGAAAACCAATCAAGCAGAATGTTTCCGATAGATCTGAGATTGTTAATGGGAAAGGAAAAGACATACCCAGAAAAGCATCTGGTCATACCATCACTGATGTTTCAGATTACGGACCAAATGTTTCTGCAGAAAAAACTAAAGATTCAGCTGTGTCAAAATCCAAACAGTCTGATCATGAGCAAAGCTTCGCACAACAAGCAGAAGATGAACATGATTCTCCAATAGCTAACTTGCCGTCTGAATTGAAGAAGGATAAAGATGATGGTATTCAAGGAGTCAGCGAGGACTTGAATTGCATTGGCAGTGTGAGCCCTAAGAATTGCCCTAGAAGAGCTTCGCTGCCTGCTAAGTTCGGCAGTCAAGATGATGGCGTGCAAAAAACTCCAAGACTGCCTAGCTACATGGCCCCTACCGAATCTGCAAAGGCTAGGCTAAGAGGACAATGCTCCCCTAGGCTTGTTAGTGAGTTGGTAGATAAAAATGGTCCGACGAGGCGACATTCACTTTCATCTTCAGTCAATGGCAAGTTAGGTTCATTTTCTCCACTAGCAGAAAGACTGGGAGCTTTGAGCAGCAAGGGAGTGATAAGAACTGATAGATCTCTGTCATCTTCAAGGGATGGGAGTGGTAAGATTTCAGGGTTTTCTTCTTTTGCTTATAGCCCCCCCCCCTCCAAAAAAAAAACTAATATAATAGCAATGCCTCTGGAGAACTTTCACACGATAAATGCATAATTATTTCTAGTCTGCTTGAGGAGTTGGGACAAACATTGTTTAAGCTCACCTACTTTTTTCAACATGAAATTTCTCAGCCCAAAGCTTGTGTTTTGTGGTTTATAAAATGGAACATCTGTCTTGATATCTTGCTTTCAGACTTACACTGCGCAACTTGATTCTTAGCTGCATGTTTATTTGAGAAGTTTGCATGGCCGTGCGTCTTAAACATGCATTGGTAAACCGCTTTACCCATTCCTCAATCTGATCATTCAATTAAATATTATTAAATTTCAGAGAAGTTGATCCAACCTCAGTGGAGAAGGTGATGATATTGTTACATAATACTTCAGCACAAGGATAGAGACGGAGATGTTGAAACTTGAAAGCTGATCGAAAATTTGACAGGATTATGTTACAACCTTTCTATAACCATCATTCTTATTTGTGGACATAGATACAGGAGGATTTGACTTGTAAGCATATTCTGGTACATCAGATTTACTCTACTTCTGTCACAGAGACTACTTTGGTGATTGCAATACTTGATTTCAGCTTATGAAGCCTTCTCTCTTTTTCTGGGTTTCGAATCTTGTATTTCTCTAGCAATTGTTCTATCAGGTGTCCTCATTAAAGATTTGGGAAATTCTGTTCAGACTTTATACTGATCTTTCTTTTCTTTCTTATTGTTCTGCTCTTTTCGTTTATTTCTAGCAACTGCTCAGATTATTTGCTTTACAAATTAGATATTATATTTAGGATTAAAGGAAGTATATGATATCAAACATTCCCTTGAACAATGGAAACAGACTGAATCACTAGTCATTGGTGTCATGTAAAGATTGGACTCATTTGGGAACACGGTAGAGAAGTATTTTTATGTAAGCCGGGTAAATATGTGAAGGAAATTATCCCGTTTTGTCGAAAAATACTGTTGAATGTGCGTTTGGTTTTTGGAGACGTTCCAAACAAGCCCATTATGTGAGATAAATACTAGTACTTGTGAACGGGAATGGTGCCCTTTGTTCTATATATATATATTAATGATGATATATTAAATGGTTGATGATGTGGATGACACCAACAGATTATAGATTTTCGTTATTTTCATTCGTTTTTATTAAATTCTGAGACGTTCATATATGTATTTTTTTATCATATTTGTTATTGTTGAAGTGATTTTTTGTGCATTGGATATAAATTGTACATATTTATCAAAATGTTGAAAAATCATGTTCACGTTAATGGAAGTTCAAACAGATTCACTTGTGAAAACAACATAATGACTTGCGAAAACAACAGTATGAAAGACAAGATGCATATGATAGTTATATTTGTTGGTGTTGTTTTAATGCATGCGTTTAGATATCTAGATTATTAAATTTAATAATTATTAGTTTAAAATATCTGGCAGAGATACTGTGAAACGTGGCCCCGCATGATTGTTGTAAATGCTTTTGACCTGGCAAAGTTTTTTTTAAAAAAGGCCAGCATCACCAAAACTGTCTAGGTAATGAAACCTCTTCACAAAATCCGAAAATAAAAATAAAAACTGGTTCATTAACATATAGGGTTCCACTTATTATCACTACATTGGTTGAAGATGTTGACAGTAAGGCTGTTTGAATTGCTATCTCCAATATTTAACATAAAATCTAAATTTTAATTCAAAATAAAATATAAAATAAATCTTATATTAAGAATAAGGGTAGAACAAGACACTAACCTATTAAGTGTTTCATTACCTTTTTTTACTGAACAAAAATTATAGCCTTAATTTAATTTCTATGATGAGAATTGAGAGAGTTGCCCATCTAAAGAGTTTGCCTTTATCTAGATTAAGGGTTTGTTTGGAAGATATTCTCAGAACTTAGGTTTGGTTTCAAAACCTAGGTTTTGACCCAAAATCTAGGTTTTATCCAAGCACAAATTTTTTTTAGAAAAGCTATTTTGGTTACAAAACCTCGGTTTGAAACCTAGGTTTTCTCTTTCATACTTTTTCCTTTTTTCCTACTTTTCATCTTTCCTCTTTCCTACTTTTTTCCTTCATTCTCTTTCCTCTTTACTACTTTTTCTTTCTTTTCTTTCCTCTTTCTTACTTTTCATTCTTTCTCTTTATTCTTTCCTACCTACTTTTTGCCTCGAAGTCTGTAAAAGCTAATAACTTCCCAAACATAAATCACTTTTCAAAACCTAGGTTTTGCCTTAGAATTTGTAAAAGCTATTTTCTAAAATATATTCTCCAAGACCTAGGTTTTGCCTCGAAATCTGTAAAAAGCTATTTTCAAAATAGCTTTCAAACAAGCCCTAAGATTTAAGTAGCAATTAGCGATCTCTATAAACCCTACAAAACCTACCCCCTCTCTCTAAGACTGAGGAATTCGTTGGGAGAAATGAATTCTCGGATTTTGAGAAGAATTTACGAAATACAAAATTTTTTTACAGATTTTGAGATGTTTTTCATAAATTTCAAGATTTTTTTACGGATTTCAAGATACTTTTTGTTTTGACTTATATGTATCGTTGGGAGAAAGATTTCTCTAACATGCACCGAAACGACTTACTCAGAATATAATTAAGAATTTTTGGTTTGACGAATAAATAAGTAATACAAATGATTTTTTTTAAAATATAAATAGAGGGGGGAAACAGACTTATTATTCTCATAAGTCTATTACTTCCTCCTCTTACAAGACATATCGGTTCTAAACATAGATCCTGAATATATACACACATTTTACAAGTTACCCCAACGAATTTATGCAATAAAATTAAAAGAAGGGCCACGATTTTCCCAAACAAACTAAAAATACTTCATGTGGGGGTCTGCAAAGAAGCTACGGTAGGTGAAGCTGCAGACGAATAAAGCCAAATCTGGAGTGCGTATCTGTTAGCCTTATTCTAAATTTCAATCCTGTTTGGATTAAGTTTATAAATTCATATTCAATCATGAAACTCAAAATCACACACACATATTAAAAAAAATATTTGATCATCTATTTACATATTTCCTGTGGTCCTATACATAGGTTACATTATTTAAGATGGAGCTAGTTATAGTTACCTCTGCTCATTCTCTCTCACTAACTTACTCTATAAATGAATCTAAAAAAAATGATATCTTATATATTTATTGTTTTCTAATTAATTCTAGTCTTCATAATTTAGTTATAACTTACGTATAAATTGAGACGGAGCAGCCAAATTGTCAAGTTGATAATGATAATTTATGATATAATCATTATTTTGAATTCGTAATTGATATTGCGCCATGTACAGAGAGATATTTGATAATTTATGAGATAATACAATTTTAAATTTAAAAGTAAGATCAGATCAAGTTTTTTATATTTAATATGTTAATTTGTTTAATCACATATGGTCATGTATCATATTTTTTCATGATTTATCAATGATTTATAAACTCATGTGGAAGAAAAAAAAAAGGACACATAGCTATTTGTGATTGAATAATTTGACATAACAACTATAAGCAATTTGAACTAAACATTTTTTAATTGGGTTGGGATAATAATTTGCCTTGAAACCTAAAAAGTTTTTTAGAAGCAATTTAACCAAAAAACCTTTCAAAATGGAGTGGTGTTGTCACGTTACATTAAAAAACTAACATAACCGTTAATATTTTTAATAATAAAGGATAAGATTGCTCTTTTTTAAAACTTACAAAATAATATTATTCTTGAACAAAAATTTCACCAAGGAATTCGGACTTTAAACCATCTTAATGTGTGTGTTTGAAAATCCATTGGAAGAAATGGGTTTACGGATTTCGAAATGATTTTATAGATTTTGAGATGATTTTACGAATTTTAAAATGTTTTTTACAGATTTTAAGATATTTTTTATCTTAATTTATGTACACTGAGAAAAAAAATTTCAAACATGCACAATTTTAACTTCCATGGAGATGTTTAATTTTAGGTAAGAATATTATAGACATTAACTCACAAGATGCAACCATCAAAACCATCCAAATCAGTTCTGTTCATCTCTCCGGTCCTGCGGTGTTCGGTGCTCCCAAACAATTTTACAGTGTTGTAATCGTCATCCTATGGCTCACTTCTAATCATGGTTAACACTTTATTAACCCTTTTTCTGGACTACTCATTAAACAAACAAATAAACATACGATCTGATGTTAACCATCTGTCGACATTATCTCAGAAATTGCTTATTTTTAAATCATGAACTCATTTTTCCCATCCCCTCTATTATGTAATTTTACTTTAAGGAATACATCAATTTTACTTTAAGGAATACATCATTTTGCCTTTCTTAAGAAAACAAATCCACCCCATTTCATTGCTTTGAAACAACAAATTAACAATACGCAAATATAGTAAATGTTTCACATTTTTTGATACAAAAATGTTTCACATTTTACTTTATTTGTAATAAAAAATACTATTTTTCCCTAATCACACCCTAGGATGAGGTGCCTTTTATATCCACTTACCACTTTCATGTCTTGATTTCCTCCCTCTAATGCTCCATCCATCTTATTTATAAACAACATTCTTTAATTTTATAGGCTTAATACTATATATAAGTAACAATCTTGCTTTATCTAAAAATTTAATACATTTTTTCTATTTTTACCTTAAATTAATTACATGTTTCTCTCATCTTTTTACTTCATATATTTTCTCCCATCTTTTCTCCCATTCATTCTCCCTTTCAATCATCTTTATAAATAAAGGTATATTTAAAAAAGTTACATATTTTATACACACTATTTTTAACTAATTCTAACAGTGAATTCATTTTAGATAATTTTGATAGTTGTTACTTACAAAAAGTAACATAGGAAATAGTTTTAATGGAGTAAAAATAATAGGAGGTCTTCAGTTTGAGTTTCTATTAATGTATGCCTTTGAGAGAAGTGTCCCTAATTAAGCTGATAATAATTAAATATCACTCACTCAAATAACTATATGAAAAAACCCGTTCATTCGATTTGAAAACTTAAAAAACTGGTTGATGCCAAAAAGAAAACTAAAAAAATTATTTTTCCATATTTAAATTCACGTTTCTCAGAAAAACAGAATAACAAACGTTTAAAAAATATTAAAAATATCAAAATATTCCACCAAACAAATATATATATAAGAGGCATGAAGAGGCACATATGTTTTTTGTGTCGGCTCTATTCATTTCATATTATTTATTTTTTTGGCCAATATTTCATATTATTTATTTGAAATGCCCGAATTGGCATGTTGACTATATAATACATATGGGCCTGTTTGGTAACCATGGGCTTATTTTCATAAACACGTTTAACAGTGCTTTTCCGCAAAACAACACAATCTCCTCCACATATTTGCCTCGGCTTATGTAAATAAGCACTTATAAGTGGCTTATGGCAATTTGCCAAACGGACAATTTAGTCAAAATTTGATTGCTAAACATGATCAAACATAACAACATGCCCTATGAGAGGATCTAAACATGATCAAACATAACAACATGCCCTATGAGAGGATCTAAACTAACCTACTTCGTCTCCTATGATTGTACGGTGAATAAGATGGTGAAGATTTGACCTGGCCGGCGGACGGGAAGAAGTCATGTACACCTCGGAATCACCAGACATTTTCAATAGTATCTTAAGATTTAGCTCAATCCTTTTTTCAGATCATATCCTTTTTTCTTTCATTTCTATAATGCTCACAAAAAACTCTCTTCCGTAACATTCATCACAACCTGCGATTATATAATAACATCTCTCTTCCATTCTTATCTCCCTCCCTCCATCTCCAATATCTTCAACACCAAAAGTTTAATTTGTCTCCCTCCTCCCTTGATGTCCAATATAGTCTTCTCTCGTACTCATCACCAACAGAAGAATTTCAACAGTGAGAGAGCGAGTCCTTTCTTATTATGGAGATTGATCGGAAGGGCATGGAAATAGATTATGATAATGATGAAGATCGGATCAGCCAGCTTCCTGATTCTGTCATATCTACCAACCATAGAAGCTGTGAGAACTAGTGAAGTCTCATCAAGATGGAAGAACCTGTACAGAAGCCCCAAAATCCTCATACTTGATGCACACAACATGCTTGATGCTCACAAGTACAATTCCGACATCAATCTATCTCAGATGCAATACCTGGCAAGGGGACTTGTGAAGATGAAAAATGAAAAGAACCGTGGAATTCGTCAACTTCGTCTGTTACTACTTGCACTTGGTAAGAGGAGTTCAGAAGATTGAGAAGCTCAAGGTTCACTTCTCATTTGGGAGTAACGGATACGCCAACCAACTCGACCAGTGGATTGGTTTTGATCTTATGAGACATGTTGAAGAGATTGATCTGTGATGGCTGGAAGATAATTACTTCAGTGCTCTAGTTGAAGGCCTTTATGCTTTCCCTTGCGGTCTTCTTGTTGAGACTTGGTCTCTGAAGCGAATGCGTTTAAGTCATTGTGTGCTGGCCCCACCAGGGCCTCGATGGTCTATCTTCTCTGGCTTTAGCACACTGACGAATCTGGAACTGATGAAGGTTGATTTGGTTTCTGACGATCACGTTCAGAATCTGCTATGGAACTGCCATAATATCGAGTCCTTGAGTATGTGCGTATGCTGGAATCTGCATTATTTGAGAATTAAGAACCCCTTTCGCCGGAAGCTGAGGTATCTGAACGTGAAAGATGTTGTATCCTTCACGTAAACATCAATGGATCTTCCATCTCATCTCTGTAACGTGATACTCATCCTGGTGGCAGCAACACCTGCAAATAAACAATCAATCCGAGTCGCATCCGAGGATACTGTCCTTAAGACCTATTCCGCGACTACCGGCAAGTAAGTTGCGGCACTCTCCAGGATTAAACGGATTCTTCCTGTAAGGATACAGGGATACAGAACTCGCAGAAGGTATTATCGAACTCAGCAAGGTAGAGAGCAAGAGGATCAAAGCATAATGCTTGAAAGTACAAGAGTTGTATATTTGGAACCTTGAAGCACCTCGTATATATCACAACATTGCAGCCATGAAGAAAAAACTTTTTTTTTAAATGCTACGTTTTTATCATTAGGAGTAAATGCCTTTTAAGGCTATCAATATGTATATTAAGGAGTGATTAAAGCAATTCAATTGTCCAACGTTTCATTTCATTTTCCAACCTTGAAAGTGCTCTACACAATTAATGTAAAATACCAACGTCCATTTAATGTAAAATACCATTAATGTACACAATTAAAGGACCAATAAAGATGGCATTTAATTGTAAACATTTCATCACTAAGTATCAAGTGTGTTTGTAAAAAATCTTTGATAAAAGATGCTCAGTCTGTGTTTAACCTATGCACAAAGGGGTAGGGAATATTGCCGGATTTGTTTCCGGTGGCCCTTTGTCGTATGTTAATATACTTATCCTCTTAACCCATTTACTAATCCAAGAACACATTATAGTGCATACACTTGGACCCCCACAATCCAAAATAATGTGGGACTCTTCCTTTGACACACCAACACACACAAAATTTACAACAATCCCCCACATGTGTCAAAGGAAGTACCTTTAGTTGAGTTACTCACATGAGTATAACCATTGTATTTGGTGATTCTTTGAACTATGAACCAGACCTAGACCGATAACACATGGTACACAGAGATGTTAGTGAAATCTACGTTTCTATGAACCAACAAATCTTTATTGTATACCAGAGGCATTAAGTGTCAAATTATACCCCACATTTCTGCTGTTAACGGCATTTTTGCGCGTTAAAACGGCCGTGCGCATGCCTGGTGCATAACGAATGCTCTAGAGATTTCGCCACGATCTCATAGGAGCGACCCCACTCCACATTCGTAGAGGTGATTTCATGAAATGTACCTGCAATGAGCACACCATCCCGTAGGATTATGAAATCATTAAGAGCTTTTGCTCAACCTCACCACAATGCATTCTAGCACTTTCTCATGCCATAGGAAGGGATCATATATTTATTTTAGTGCTAGCAGAACTGACAAACGACTTGTTCTTACCCATTGAACTTCCTTCATGGGATCATCAATCACAGAGGTTGGGTTGCCATCGCTGTCAATTTCAAGTTGGCTTTAGTCCCATTCCCCTCGACCAATTCAATATTTATTTCTTCCCAAGGGGTTTTGTTTATGGATTCAATAGGTCAATTTTGACCTCACAAAATCAAATGAGATAACTCCATAATTTTGTAGCATGCTATATCAAATTGTATCCCAAACGATATTTACTGGTACCATTGTTTTATCTACAATGGATATTTCCATTTGGCAATCACAACTCATCGACACAAAATGTCGGATTCACACAAAAATTTTGCCATTAAGTTTTCAACAACTTAGGCATCAAATATTAGTTGATTTCAGAGTAATAGACTCTTATATAGATAATAAGTATTTCAACCACCATTAAAGGTGAATAATCATAATGGATTTTCTCATATAAAACTGAGGTTCAGTTAACATCCGTGTATCTCAATACAACGGGAATCCACTGTTCAAGATACCAACATTTATGGTATCCCTCAAATATTTTATTTCTCTCATAGGACTGCATATTTATATATGCTCAATCTCTATATAGCATAAGCTATATCACATGTATTAATATTTATTAATGCAACAAATTCTCCAAATTTGTGCATAAACAGATTGAGCTACAAAAATCACTTCAAATAGTTTGTTAGCATCATAAGGAATATTTACATAATGATTCTTAAAACCAAAGCAACCTTGAGCAACGTTTCTCAATATCATATATTATTCACATCCCTATTCCTTTATGATTTCAACATCCAAAATTATATTTCATTCATCCATACTTCCAAATTATATTTGAAGGAACAAACCATTATAATTAATATGACGTGCATCCAGATTAAGAGTTCAATATTCATAATAATCATGCATATCTTTCAATATAAATATACATCCACAAATCATGAAAATTAGAATACATTTATCTCTAGATAAATAATGAAATTTTCATACCCATATTTTACTTGTTTCAAGCAACATAAGAATTTAATAATTTATAAAACTTGCTCTCAATAGCAAATATATCCTCCACTTTATTCACAATGAACCTTAATATTTTCAAAGGGAGGAAAGCAATTTAATATAATTTTACAACTATAATCTTATTTGACCAAAATGATTGTAAGGTACCCCCATTATACATACGAGGTTACTGGGCACCCCCACACTTTCAAATATTTCACATCTTATGATTATAATTAAATTAGAATCTTAGTACATATAATCCTTTTCTATTCTAATTACATTAGAATTTTAAACCATGTATTCTTTGAATGCCCAATATTATTTTATGAGCATACCACAGTACCCGTAATATTCACAAAACCAACAACCAGTACATTTAAACTATTGGGCCTGTTATAATATTTAATAAATAATGATTCAATGGACAAGTGATATCAAAACTTCCACGAACAACACTATAAATTCACCAATGGTAACCGTTTTTTAACCTATATTTATATAAAGCATATATTTTATTCCTCAATGCTTTCACCATTGTGAGAGTCCACCTCCACCAAATATCTATAAAACTACACATACGCCACCACATTTGGACAACACGGTCAAAATAGGCACACACACACACAATGAACTTTAAACTCCATCCCAACTTAACAAAAGGAACTCCCAACAGCATATATTTCCATTTTCCAACCCACGGAGAATTAATAACATTGTTACCTGGTAATAAAAGCCTTTAATAGATTATTATTTCATCATAAAAGATCCAAATTATTGCAGTAATTTATTGAATATGATGGTAGAGTCATGCCAAATGTAAAGCAAATTCATGGGCACATAACCCACTTAATTATGGAATTTTAATTCTAATACAAGTGTGAGACCAATGAATTTAAATATAATGAATTCTCGTTAAGCATGCAAATTAATATACTTATTAATCAAAATAATAAAACTTCTAACTGATCATAGGAATTAAATTCACCAACAGAAGAATTATTTTTCTAATATAAATAATGTAATAATATCTAGTAAAACATTCACAACACCACAAAATATTTACTATGCACTGTTAAATGCATCCTCATGGCTCCATTACAATATAATAGCTTTTATCATTTACTTTTTTGATGTGAGAGTAGAAGGTAATTGTCCCTTCCGGCGTCAACACTCTCATGCAACAGTAAATCATTTTTCCAAATTGAGACAATGGCTTTCATATATTTTTAAGCCTTAACAAACCACCGCAATAATTTTTACTGAATCAAAAAAACTGTACCTGGGACGAGAAGAACACATGCATGCTAGCTCTTAAGATTGTTGTATTCTTCACGTAAACATCAATGGATCTTCCATCTCATCTCTGCAACGTGATACTCATCCTGGTGGTAGCAACACCTGCAAATAAACAATCAATCCGAGTCGCGTCCGAAGACACTGTCCTTAAGAGCTATTCCGCGACTACCGGCAAGTAAGTTGCGGCAATCCCCAGGATTAAACGGATTCTTCATGTAAGGATACAGGGATACAAAACTCACAGAAGATATTATCGAACTCAGCAAGGTAGAGAGCAAGAGGATCAAAGCATAATGCTTGAAAGTACAAGAGTTGTTTTTTTGAACCTTGAAGCACCTCGTATATATCACAACATTGCAGCCATGAAGAAAAACCTTTTTTTTTAAATGCTACGTTTTTATCATTAGGAGTAAATGCCTTTTAAGGCTATCAATGTGTATATTAAGGAGTGATTAAAGCAATTCAATTGTCCAACGTTTCATTTCCTTTTCCAACCTTGAAAGTGCTTTTACACAATTAATGTAAAATACCAACGTCCATTTAATGTAAAATACCATTAATGTACACAATTAAAGGACCAATAAAGATGGCATTTAATTGTAAACATTTCATCACTAAGTATCAAGTGTATTTGTAAAAAAATCTCTGATAAAAGATGCTCAGTCCGTGTTTAACCTATGCACAAAGGGGTAGGGAATATTGTCGGATTTGTCTCCGGTGGCCCTTTGTCGTATATTAACATACTCCTCCTTTTAACCTATTTACTAATCAAAGAACACATTATAGTGCATACACTTGGACCCCCACAACTTCAAATAATGTGGGACTCTTACTTTGACACACCCACACAAAGAATTTACAACAGTTCATAGTTGGGAAATCAACTCCACTGAAATCTTAAGCTTCCATGGCCACGGTGTGGACTGAAGATGGCGGCGCCTTGGGTGTATGGGAGAAAGTAGCAGCTGGAGGTGCATTTTGGGATGGATGAGTGGGGTGAAGCGGCGCTGTGAATTTTGGATGATGGAAAAAATGAATGGATCCCTCGACAATCAATGCTCCCCGTGGCGTTGGCGGCGTGAATATGAAGTTGAGGGTTTTTTTTTCCACCAGGAGGTCATGGGTGTGTGTATATACACACCCATGACCTAAAACAATAAAAAAAATATAATATAATAAATGGAAAAAATAAAATAAATGGATTTATGAGTTTGGCCATTATTTACTTTTTTTCTTTTTCTTTTTTCTTGAATTTATCTCTTGATCCCAATTTTTTCTAAGAATACCCTTAATTAGCTTTAATCTTATATAATCACCCTTAATCATATTAATGCAATTAACCTAAAAAACTCAATAATAGCACTAAAATTCCCTAAAAAGCTACAAATCCAATTGATAAAATCCAATTAATTCACTCAACCCCCTCCCCTATCGAATTGATCCTAGCAATGGATTTGCAAAGTGCTCGGAAGTACTTTTTGTAGCCTTTTGCTTTTCTGTTCTTGATGCTATTAGATTTTTAGTTTTTT
>JANTPZ010098633.1:0-27163 GCA_025593235.1 Vachellia pachyceras
ATAATTTAAAAAACTTAACTAGCTAAACATTATAGATGGAGAAAACCGAACATTTAAAATTAATTAAATAAATTAGCAAAAATATTAAACAACCAAAAAATAAACAAAAAATAGAGGAAATCATAAGAAGAAGACAAATCATAACATCCCACCATCACCACAAAGCCAGATCTAAAAATCAAATGGGGAGGGGAGAGGTATTTATAGGCTTTTCCGCGACAATTAGCAGCGGTTTAGATGACGGAAATTTGCAGCGGTCTGATTTTAGCAGCGGTTATAGTCACAGAAATTTTGTAATTGTTTTTGCAGCGGTCTAATTTTAGCAGTGGTTATAGTCAAGGAATTTTTCCGCTGTTTTATTTAGTAACAGTTATATAACCGCTGCAAATTTGTTGAACAGTAAAAAAAATTAAGCACCTGACTTATTTATTCATCTTCATCAGCTCTAACAAGGGGTAGAGCTTCAACTCCCTCGGGTAAGAGGTTTTGAAAATTAGTATGCTAGAATGGCTCCACCTCATGTGTCAACCGTTCATCACTATCACCCATGTGATAAATATCTCTAGGCTTAAGATGAACAGCCATACTCCAATCTTTATGTTTCTGATCTTCGACATAATAAACTTGATGTGCCTCTGATGCTAGAATATATGGTTCATCGTCTGGAGAGTGACCTGTGTGAATGAGCCTTGAGAAATTTACAGATGTGATGCCCAACTCATCTGTCGTTATACCACGAGCAGTTGTCGTATTTACCCAGGAGCACTTGAATAGCGTGATGATGAATTGACCTTGATAATTCAATTCGATGATATCAACTAGCTTTCCATAGTAGGGGACACCTCCAAAACGCATGTCACCATCAATAGATCTCGCATAACTTCTTGTACCGAATGTTCCCAAAACCCCAAATTTTGGGTGAGAGAACCTTGATTGCGTGAAACTGTACAGAACTTGAAGCCATTGACATTGTATGCAGTAAACCGTCTCACATATTGTAGCGGGCCAATGGCAAGAGTTGTCAAATCAACTGGGTGGGGTTGTTGTCATTGCACATTCGACGTGCAAACCAACTTGGGAATTCTCTATGTACCCTTCTATCAACCTCAACGGACACTACCAGAAAAATGCTATTTAGCGACGGATTTGCTATTTTCTGTCACTAAAACGAGGGTCGCTAATATTTTCCGTCGCTAAATGGAAATGTTCTGATGGAAAATAGCCATTTAGCGATTGATTTTTCTGTTGCTAAATGATATTTTTCTGGTAGTGGGACGTCCATGCCCTGATACGTAATTGATGCTTGACATAACTTCTGAACTCTCTGACATAATTAAACACACACACACACACACAAATATTAAATTAATCAGATAATATGTTGGTAAACTTTGAGGGAAGGGTATAACTATCAAGTGTTCCCTAACAACATCTTTAACATGCCATTTTTTGAAATTACATTTAGAGTAGGGACACGGAATCTTACCATTAATCTTGCCACGTCTATCAGTAAAATCCAGGAAACTGTTTAATCTGGCCAAATATCGAGCGGACGTGCGAGGAAACCTGATCCATGACTTATCCATCGAATGAGACTTGAGCGCAATATCACCAAGAATTAGAAAGTGTGATTAGAGATAGAAATTAGAGGAAGAATGGAGAATTTGGCAAGAAATATGCTTCTGGAAAGTCTAAATGTGTGTTAGTCAACGGTCACATATTTGCAGTGGTTATAAACCGCTGCAATTTCCGAGACAAATGCATGACCGTTGGGATTAGCAGCGGTTTAAGTCAACCGTTGAATATTGTAGCGGTTTAGTAACCGCTACAAAATAAGAGGGAAATTTTGAAATTTCAAATTTGCAGAGGTTTATAACCACTGCAAATTGGTTGACCGTTGAAGATTGTAGTGGTTAAATAACCGCTACAAACTAATTTTAAAATTTCAAATTTGCTGCTGCTAAAATTATTTTAGCAATAGTTTAAATTGTTATAAGAATAAAAATTTAAATTTTAAAAAATTTTCTTATTTCATTCGAAAACTAAATATTAGTAAAATTTGATTATAATTATTCAAAAATTAATTGTTAAAAAAATTTGTTATTTCTTTCAAAATCTAAATATTAGTAATATTCAATAATTTATTATAATTATTCAATTCAAAATTTAAATGTTAACAAAATTAGTTATTTCATTCAGAATTAAAATTTGTTAACTTCAATAATTTGTGAATTATTTAATGATTTGTAAATATATTTTATTTTAATTTGTAAATGAATAAGCAAAAATTAAAATATCAAATAAATAAAGTTCAATAATAAGACAAAATTTACAATAAATAAACAAAATTTGTATCAAAAAGAAAATAATACAAAATTTTCAATAAATAAACAAAATCATACAAAATCAACTCGATGGGGGCTGGGGATCCTCGGGCTGGGAAGATGGGGGTAGTGAACGTAATGGGGGTGGGGGGCCATAGTCGGCAGCGGGGATAGCTCAGGTGGAGCAGTACCAAGGAAGGCAGCCTAGAATGCCATCTGCAGCATGACATTCGCGGCCTGCCTCCACATCTCCATCTGCTGCTTTTGCAACTGCGCCTGCATCAGCTTATGCTGGTGCTGCAACTGCGCCTGCATGTCTCTATCCATCTCTGCAGGTGCGCTGTGATGCCGAGGCCTAGATGTAGTCTCTTGGGACGTAGCAGCAGAGGAGGATGTCTTGGTCGCCCTAAACTCGAACCCTGAGAGTCGGCCGGGGTGCTTGTCATGCCCGTCCATGGCTACCCTCAATGAGGCAGTAGGGTCTACAGCTGACCCCTGGGACTCCCTCAACTCAGTATCGGCAAGCTGAGTACAACTCTATACTCGAAAAAATTAAATCAAAATATTAAAAATTTAAAAAATCTATAAATATTATAATTATCTAATTATAAATAAAATTATTAAATAAATAATTATACATTTACTAATTTCAAATTAATTCAATAATTTAACAATTAATTATAAAAATTTTTAAATATTTATCAAAATTATAAAATAATAACAAAATTATTTATTTAAAAATTAATTAAACAGCATAAATATTTTTCAAAATTACAAAATAATTACAATTCAATTATAAATTACTAATTATTTATAAAATTACATATTTAAAAATTAATTATAAAATTAAAAATACTTACAATGATCTCCTCGGTCTTCTACATCAAGGGAGATCCATCTGAACGTCTGTGGGTAGTCACAAACATCTCCCTGTAGGTCGCCCTCCAACTCTCCCTCCGTGCCGCCTCATCCAGCTCCGAGTATGCGACGAAGAACTGCTTCGATCCTGCCGTATGGTGGATCGTCTGCAGGGACCGACTCCTCACAGCCCTCCTCGCCACGGCTTGCTACTCCGGTGATCTCCTGAACGGAAAAATCTGGACTAGTCCGCCACATCGACCCCTTCTAGGATGTCCGCCTCCAGCTCCTAGATCGTCCTGGTCCCATCCCCCTCCTTTTGGTGGTACAGTTGACTCCGCCTATTCTTCCACCCTTCCCCCATCTTCGAGATGGCGAACTCCCTGTTCGCATCTCGTACCATAAACATGCCCTGTAACAGATTTCAAAATTAAAGTTAGTAAATTATTTATTAATTAAAAAAGAATTCATTTAAATAATTTAGATATTTTAAATAATAAAAATTTTACCTTCACTTTCTCCCATATACCGTTCTTCAGGCTCTACTGGATCATCTTCCAGGTCTTAGCGCTGAGTCGAACTGGAGGAAGTTCCCGCCTTACTCAGTCAGGTAGCGGTTGAAGAGCTGACCACCCTTCCCCACGGCTACTGGGTGATGCCGTCCCATTCCACGATGACCCTCTACCCACTAGGGAGTTGGTGTACATCCCTCAATGTGAGCTTCCTCGTAATGGTCGCCCCTGTCAAATCTGAAAATTGAATTTATACATAAAAATAATCATTTATTAATAAATAAATGATTTAATAAAAAATTAACTAAATTAAATAATTTATTTATTATTAAACTAAATCTATTATTAACTAAATTATTTATTATTAAACAAATTAAATAAATGTTTAAAATTAATAAACAAATTAACTAAATTATTTTAAATAATAAACAAATTAAATACAACATTTCAATTAAATAATGTATTAATTGTTTACTTACCCTGATTGTCGACCTCAAACCCAGTCGATCGACTAGCAGAAGGGAGCCAGAATCCTTGGTCCCTCTCTATCTCCTGGTCCTCAAACATCTCAGCCTCTTAGACTGAGATGTTGATATTGCCGAGCTCGAAGTCGTCGACGTTTAGCATAACGTCGCCCTCCTCCTGACCATCTCCACCGTCAGGAGATATTGGCTCCTTCCCATGCCTCCTACTCTGATCCTGATCAGCCATCTGAAAAAAATTAATTTGAAAAAGTAATTAAAATAAAATAAAAAATTTAAACATAAATAAAAATATCTAAAAAATAAAAAATATAAATAAAAAATTAAATAAAATTAAAAACATAAAAAATATTTCAAATTAATCTATGATGTGATGCTTTGAAAGGTCGAAAGTGCGAAAATGAGGGGGAGGAGGGTTTATATAACCGCTGATTTAGTAGCGGTTTTAGACAAACCGTTGCAAATTAGTAGCGGTTGGCCAAAATCGCTACCATGACCGCTACAAAATTAGTGTGTCTACTTGGGAAATCTCGATATTTAGTAGTGGTTTTTCTGAACCGCTACTAATTGAGCGTTTTTGCAGCGGTTATTTAAAAAAAACCGCTACAAATTGCGACGCAAATCAGTAGCGGTTTGGATAACCGCTACCGTAACCGCGGCCACTGACGACCTTACGCTTCTGCAACGGTTTGCAATTATTGAAACCTCTGCAAGTTTGCAAAAAAACCAATACAAATGTGCAGTTCAATTTAGTAGCGGTTTATTAATCGCTACAAAATTTAGCCCTAGATTGTCGTCGCATATTAGTAGCTCTTTGACATAAAACCGCTATAAAATTCATAATATAGTAACGGTTTTGATAACTCTACTAATTAACCACTGCTAAACACTCGCTTTAGTTAGTGATATGAGAAGCTAAATAAAGGAAGGGATCGATGGAGTTAATTCCCTAAACATCAAATATCTTACAAACTAATATGGGCTATTGTAGCATTTCATGTCGCTTGCTAAGTCTACCAAATTGTAGGCATTGATCACAAGCCAGTATGGATCTTTGAATACTACCAAAAAAATGCCATTTAGTGATGGAAAATCCATTGCTAAAACGAGGGTCGCCAATATTTTCCATCTCTAAATGGAAATTTTCTAATGGAAAATAGCTATTTAACAATGGATCTTTCCGTCGTTAAATGACATTTTTCTTGTAGTGAAACAAGGGGGCCAACATAAAATAAGGTTTAAGATTTTTCTTGAAGTCTTCCTAAAGTTCGCTTCGCATACTTATGAGTAACATGCTATAAGGATGGGGTTAAGCGCTTCATTAGTTACACATTTTGTAATTAATTTACATGCATCCCAAGGATCCTTAAGCAAAGCGAGTAGGGAGAAGAGAAATGGGGATATTGCAAACAGAACAAAAAAAAAGAAAGAAAAAAGGACAAAGGCCTTGCCTCATCAAGCATAGATAATTCCATAATTTTCACTTAGAATCATATCATGCACGTATTGATAGAGTTCCTAGTTCTTCTATCGATGAAGTGATGGTTGAGCTACTCTCCGTTGAGGATATTGCTAATGATCCTGAATTGCATGCAAAATGTTGTCAGCTATTATGCTTACACTTGCAAGGGAAATGTTTGTTGCCTTATGTGATGTGGATGACAAAAGGTTTAATTGGCTCCAACATGCATCATACGCCCATTCCCTTACAAGAACATGCAATTTTAAGAAGGAGTACGTTCAACTGATTGAATAATGAGACTATATGTGTTCTTATGCTTATGTATCAAATTCATTTTGTTTTTGTGAAATAATTTGCAATTATATGTGATATTCATCCATGTGTTTCATTTTTCCAATTTTTAAATAATTAATGGAACAATATTTTTCATGATATTTCATTATTAATTATTTCTTGTTTAAAGTATACTTTTAGTCCTTTATGTTTACGTCAGGTTTCATTTTAGTCCTTTAAGTTTAAAAAGTGCAGTTTTAGTCCCTCAAACTTAATGCCATTAGTTTCTCTTAACAGAAATTGCTGACTCATCAAATTTAATTGATGTCTATGCAATAAAACATTGAAAAAAACATATTAACATTTTAATTTTAATTTAATAATATAATAAATTTGATATTTTATATTGTGTAAAATAAAAAATTCAAAATAACAGCATTAAGTTTGATGAGTCAGCAATTTCCGTTAAGAGAGAATAACGACGTTAAGTTTGAAGGACTGAAAGTGCACTTTTTAAACTTAAAGTACTAAAATGAAACCTGACGTAAACATAAAGGACTAAAAGTATACTTTAACCATTATTTCTTATGGTATTAGCATGTTAGGGAATATGGTCATGCTTGGGTGCAAGGTATATTGCAAGGTACTCCCACTTGGTGCTACCGGAACTTTCAGATAGAAAAACATGTATACATCATTTTTGTACAAAATTGTGTTGAAAATTATACCATAGGGACCAATCATTGTATCTCAGACATTATTTATTGTAATGTATTTTCTCCATTTAATTATCATAGCTTTTGCATGTTTATTATGATAATTGCATCTATGGGCAAATTATGAAAGTTATCCTAAATGCCCTTGGTCAGTTATCTATGGGGGAGCAAATATGAAGTAAGACCTGCACGACTTTGATAAGGTATAAAGATAAGAGTCAAAGTCATAGGCGCTTGTAAAAGCACAAGGTACTGGACCGACCCACTATGAGAAAGCTACATGGATTAAGTCATTAGCTTATCTCATGTAATCACGTCACCACTCCCTTTAACCTGAAATCATCATGGATTCCTACATGAGAGTTGCTGAGTTTTGAATTAGTTAAAAGTCACCTTTGATCGAGTGATGATAAAGGCCTTTTATGTGGAGAAATGTAAGTGATCAAGATCGAATTTGTCCCTTGCATTAGTTGAAAGATATAACTAAGCCATACTGTAACAAAAAGGAGCTTTCATTTTTGAGATCAGACTACTCAGGGATCGAGAAAATAATGGTAAAGAATAGGACGATGACATCATTCATGCCTCATCCTTGACCGAGATATCGTGTCACAAAAGAGACGTGATGTGGTTGGATAAAAGGTTGTATCATATAAATGATCCCCATATGATTTGGCTAGTCACAATGTCTTACTAGAGGCCGCTTGTGATTTGTGGACTGATACTCAGTTTAGCCCACTGGCAACTTCATATGGGCCTACAAGGTCGTACGTAAGAACAAGCACAACGCATGCTTTAATTCTAGAGTTTTTCGAATAATATATATATATATATTATATATTTGAAATTACATTAATATTATATAGATAATGTTAATGTATGTTAGTTTTAATATTTAATTTATTTGATAAATTAAATAACTAACATTGATTTACTTTATAAAGATAAATTAAGAAAAATTTATTGGCTCATTATTTGGATTAATTAAATGGATATGAGTTGATCAAATTAAGATTAATCCAAATTCAAATTTCAAAATTTGAATAAAGATTAATCTTGGATATCTTTTAAAATTCAAATTTCAAGATTAATAAAGATTAATCTTAAATATCTTTTGGAATTCGGATTTTCAAGATTAATAAAAAGATTAATCTTAAATTATAATGCACTCCATGAGTTCTATAAATATGAGGACTCATGAGCAATAGAAGGGAAGGATTTCAAATTTGATTGAGTAAGCCACCAAAACCCTAGAGAGAGAGTGAAACCAAGGAAGCTAGCATGTTGCGGTCGTTAGGTACTGTTCACGTGGATACCAGTAGAGAGAGATGATCAGAAACATCGGCTCCTTGAAATCATTATCAAGAACGCGGAAAAGCTTGAGAAGGCTGTGGATATTGGGAACCGAAAGAGATCCAAACACAAAGAAAGCTGTGAATTCAAGAACCCAAAAAGGTATTACACTATCTCTTCGAAACACCTTTGGCAGATCCATACGGGAATTAGAAATTTTAAAATCGTATTCTTCCACTGCGTGTGTATTTTCTAATCCCAATAAATTGAACTTCCCACATCCACTTCAACGCTTGCTTTCTTGTTATATCTTAATATGGATATGCTTGATAAAAATTATCTTTCATATATGTACGTACTACTAAAATTGTAGGCATTGATGAAGAGAATCGATCAAGTAGTATGTAGTCATTTGAAAGAGTTAGAGGAAGATCAAATGACATTCTCAATGAAGTTATGGAGAGAAATCATTTGATTAATAATATATTCAAGAATTTGGTATAGATAGAGTACCATGTTGTTGAACCATTGTAGCCAACCCCACCTAGTGGGATAAAGCTTATTTGTTGTTGTATATGTTTAATTTGTAGTGACATTATAACTTTTTATTAGACACGTATTATTTGGTTGATGTTGGTTACCCTACACTAGCTTAGTACACTGATCTATATAAATATAAGGGTTATCATCAAACATATTTTTTGCATTCATTTGGTTCCAGAATGATAGGGACAGATTTAAATTTTGTTTCTCAAGTTTGAGGTATGGAAGAATATGTTTGTAATTTTACTCCACATGTTTAGGGTTAAAGAGTAAACATGACCCCAAAAGTTTTATTTAAATGGTAACTCTACCCTAGAAGTCTAAAAAATGGGGCAATTTTTTCCTTGAGGTTTAAAAAATGAGGCAATGTCAATCCTCTATTAACAAACCTAAAGATCAATGTTTGCCAATCAAATTATGCAAGAATTAAAGGGTAAAAATAACTTGAAAGTTTTCTCCGAGAGGTATTGAGCACCCAACAGAACTCATATCCTTTTTAATTTTTAAAAGGCAAAATGAATTCTTCCCAATTTGATTGTTTATGCTACATTGGATTTTCACTGGCAATGGATGTTTTTCATATGGATCATCAATAGTTGATGGGTTTAGGTGGGAGAAATATTTTCGGGAAGGATACATCAAAAATTTCACATTTTAATAACATGTAAATTAAAAAAATCATATCTAGTTTTTAATATAAAATCTAGTTAACTAATTTGGGGGATGAAGTTAAATAATTTAGAAGGATATAAGTTATGATTATTCAATGCCTCTCAAAGAGAACTTCCAAGTCATTTTTACCCTTTAATTCTTGCATAATTTGATTAACATTGACTGTTAGGTTTGTTAACAAAGGTTTAACATTGCTCCATTTTTTTTTTTGAACTACTAGGGCAAAATTGTCCCCTTTTTAAACTTCCGGGATGAAATTACCTCTTCAAAAACTTTTGGATGCTTAATGCACATAAGAGAAAACTTGCGGGTCACATTTTCCCTTTAACCCCATAATTTAGTAGAAGGCATATTGTGACCGATATTAAATTTAGTCAGTATAAAAATGAAAATGTTCTAGAAGGGAATGACGATTATCAAATTGCTTCAGATCCACCGCCAACAGTCAACATAGTTTCTTCATCGGAAATGGATCGCCTTTGAGGCTGTATCCAAATTAGAATTGTGCAATCCATGAAAAATGATTAGCTATCATATTTATCAATTTTTATTTAAATATTATTTATTATTTATAGTTTTTTATCAAAGATTTTACTTTCATACTTATGTTATTAAATTGCTACTAAATTATAATAATATTGTTCATTTTAATTCATTCCTTATTCAATATAAATGTCTTTTAATTGAGATTTGTACCTGTGATTGGAATAGATAAATTCTTAAATTCATTATAACAAATATAAAAATGAAAATAATATTTGAATATTCGTGTCATTTAGTGGTACAGAAACTAAAGAGCATGCACTGATATTATTGAAAAATACTCTCAAGCTTTATATTTTCTTTCTTATCTTTCCATACAATCCGTGACCTCCTATTTATACTAGTTAGGGGCCAGATAAATGCATAGGTTACCACTCATTATAAAGTCAATTATTGCTGAAACTGAAACTGTCTCATTATGGGGTATTATTCTCATCATGGGACATTATTGGACATTGCTCTTCTGTCTCATTTAAACTATATTTTATAATAGTTATTATTAAATATAGTAATGAAAATATAAACAACTCTATTAAATCAATACCTTTTGGTAGTTATACACCCATAAGTGATTTTAATGAATGAAATCCAAAGTTAATCAAAATTCTCAGCAGCTTGTGAAAAAACATGTCCAAACCAACTATACTTTTAACCATGTTACTTATGTAAATCATGATTCAACACCGCTAATTCAAACGGTAGAAACAAGTTAAAAATGGAGGAAACAAAAGGATGTGGGACAACCAACAAACAGTTGGTCGAGCTGGTAAGTGGGCTCGCCCCCCATAAGGATGAGAACGCGTGTTCGATTCCTGGGAAGCGCTCTTGTTGAGAGAGGGGTGAACCATGCCTATGTGGGCAACACTCATTCCCCTCGAGTTTGGATTAGTCGGTTGCCAATAGGCATCGGACACCGGGCGGTTGGGTTTCCCACTTTCACCAAAAAAAAAAAAAAGGAGGTGGGACATACTCCAGTTGCAAAATGACGAGGGTGAATTCGTTGACTTAATTCCTAGGCAGCCGCCCATGTGACTTGATGTATATAAATGCCATCTTGATGGTGTGTGAATTGAATATCAACCAGTTCGCTCATATACGCACTCTTCTTTTTTGAATCTAATGTGTACAACACTCCTCCTTTCAAATCATCACAATTCCTTAACCAAAAAAAGAAAAGAAAAGAAAAGAAAATGTCATTGTCACTTTAATATTGCGCTATGGCTTATATAGTTAACAGTTTGCTTTGATTGTCTGTAAGAGGGATGGATTATGCTCATGGTTTATCACTGCCGTGAGATGTTCTCAGCCAAATATGATTTGGCAATCTAAATTTAAAATTTCTAATAGAAATATTATATTTTAAAAGCCTAACCGTAAAGATCCATATCAACTTTGTTTCAGGTTTGGTACATATTAAAATAATTTTTGAAAAAAAAAACAGTGAAGACAATTAAATACGGTGGGCTGTCCAGTAGACAATTTAATAAATTTTGATGCTTATCTCTCTTAATGAGTAGAAAAGTTAAGGGAGAATTACCCTCAGGTCCCAAGCAAGACAAATAAATACAAAATGGCCCCAAATATTAGCCTTAAATACAAAATGGTCTCAAAGATTTACAAAATTACAAAATGGTCTCAGGAATAGCTGCTCAGGTTGTAAATGAAGGCTGCTGAGGTTGTAAATGAAGGCTGTTGAGGTTGTAAATGAAGGCTGCTTAGGTTGTTAGATGTTGTTAAACAACCTCTAACAACCTCAGCAGCCTTCATTTACAACCTCAGCCGCTATTCTTGGGACCATTTTGTAATTTTGTGAATCTTTGGGACCATTTTGTATTTAAGGATAATATTTGGGACCATTTTGTAAATACAACTCTTCCTTGGGACTTGAGGGCAATTCACCCAAAAATTAATTACTTGTTTAATACCCTTGAACTTTTACCAAAAGAATATCTAGCATCATACACTTTATTAATATAAAAAGGGAGATTTATTTATGAAAATGTCCCAAGAGGTTGTCAATAACAAATCGAGGAGCACCATTGATAAGTGGAGTAGCTGTCATTGACAACTCTTGGGACATTTCCATAAATAACTTCCTTCCTTGGGACCTTACAATAAATCGCCCTATAAAAATGTCCAAACATTCAAAATAAAAGAAAATGTTACGATTGTTAATTTTTTACACGTCAATCCTTATAATTTTTTAATCTCATCGTTGATAAATTTATGCAAATAAGTTAATTGAACAAAATTAAGGTCAAGTTGTTTGTATCCATTTGATCGAATTCTCCAATCACACTATTATTTTGCAATCGTTAGCTATTACTTGTAAATTTATTTTGAATACCTCTAAAATTTTTGTGTTAGTTCTTATAATGTAATTAAATTACAATTTGTAAATGTTTATACGTACACTTCAATTTTTTCTATACTTTGGTGTCAAAATTAGAATTTGTAAATTTTCATATAAACTCTTTTTAATTTGCTATTGTTAATTATTAAAACATGTATATACAATTGTAAATTCATATATAAACTTCACATAACGATCAAAGTTTTGCTTTTTCATTTCCTATTTCTAAATTTCAGCTTTGTATTAAACATGTTGACTTAATGACTTCAGGTTGAAAGAATTTTTGTGTGATTAACAAATTGATGCATTAATTCTCTGCTTTATGTCGCCTCAAGAGTAGCGAAATTGAATTAATCTTTAATTTTTAGATTCGTAAGATTGTTTTGGCCAAAAAAAAAAAAAGACTGTCTTGTTTTAGACTTCCTTTATTCTTCATTAAGAGACCGATTTGTATTCGCTCTAGTTCGAGTTGTCTAACTTTTTATGGGATAAGGAAGAATAATTAAATATTTCCATGTTGTTCTATTTTATTATTTCACTTTATTTGCATTTATCATTATTTTTAAATCTTTAATTGGGTTATTCGTTCTACTACTACTATAACTAATTTTAAGTGGGGTTTCATTTTACGATAAAGCTGGATTATTGAATTGCATATACAAATATTTCTTTTTTTTAATCTTTTCTCTCAGCTTCTCTTGTTTTCTCTCCATTGTCTTTCTCATTCTCATCTCTCTGTTTCTCCTCCCTCCCTCATTTTTTACATCAAATTTACTTTGATTATTTAGCAAGGAATAGAACTCAGACCAAACAGACTGGGTCAATCCGGAAACCGATGACCTAACCAAAAATCCAGTCCAAGCTGCAATTTGACCCCAGGTTGGGTTAAACTGGCTTGTTCCTGGCTAAGTCAGGGTTAACTTGATTGAACTGTCGAGTCAGACGGCTCAACTGAGTTAAATTTTTTTTTTTAATTTTCAGGGATGAAACGACGCAGTTTCATCCTCGTTTCATCCTTTTTTTAATTTTTCTTGTTAACAGAAAAGGTAAAAATTAAAAATGCATCAGCTGAAATCCATCCCCAGCAATCATCATAGCCTCAATTCACTTGGACCACCTCACCCCAAGATGTTTTTTCACGGCTGAGCTCCTCCCACGCCCCCTGTCAGGCAAAATCCTTTCTCCGTCGACGACTTTCCAACCCCCCCCTCTTGTGTCGTCTCCGTTCACTCGTCTTCCTTTCTTCGTCGCTGCTCTGTCTCAAGTTGGTGGTCACCTTGGTGATCGTTCGTCATTGCTCCATAGCTGCTCTGTCTCACTGTTCGCCGTTCAACTCATCGTTGTTTCATAGTGAAAGCTTCCTGTCCCGTCTGAAATTTTTTTCGTTGCCAAATATTCCTGTCCTGTCTGGATTATTTTCTCTCTTACCCTGTTATATAAATTATTGTATTGACAATGCTGTGATACAGTTGGAAAGATGTCTATCATGTACGATATTTCCTTGTGAAGCTTGACATTTTGGAATCATCACAAAAAGAAGTAATCCAACCCACGGAATCGACTTGAATGGGCTATTTTAATCTATATGTATGCGGCCAAGCAAGCTAGCCAATGCGAAGCGTTCTGTGATTATCTACTATTATGTATAAATGTCCACCAAATAGGAATTGACTCTTTCTGAGTTTAAATTTCTTGTCTTCTTCCTGTTTCAATTGCATTAGAGTTTATTATGAGTTTCATTACCATATTTATTGGTGCTTACTAGTTTTGTTAATGCTAATTTTGGTTTTGATGATTATTATGGATTAAATGGTTGTAGGGGAAATATTTTATTATCACACATGTATATTGATATTTTGTTAGGATGGATATTTACTTTTTGGAATGTTCAATTTTAGATGAAGCATCAATACTTGCTAGTTTTGTTATAAATTATATGTTAAACTCAAATAAAGTTAATGTTAACAATTTAAAAGTATATATTTTAATTAAATTTAGTGTTATAAAATTTGTTGACATGTTCGGATTAGGTATGAATTAAATAATATGCTAGTTCTAAGATCATGGCCTAATTCTAAAGTTGCTTTCTTTAAATAATAGATAATTTACCACAACGCTAGGGAAGTTATATGCTTCAACAATTTTTTTGAATCAGAACTGGAACAGCTAGCAGGCTCCATTTAGCAACACTTCTGAGAAACCCAAAAGCCTGTTTGTAACACCTTCTTATATATCCCCTAAATGTTTGTACTAGCTCACTTTTGAACAACTCTTGGGTTTTGGATATCAAAATTTCGTCCAAAATTGTGAACTATTTCTTTCAAAAATGTAGAAAACGTTTGTTACTATTCATGGGGCATTTTTCCAGATTTCAGGCCCAACTTTAAGAAATCATAATTAATTCTAGAAAAATCAAAATTGAGTGGTTCCAATTTCTAAATTTGTCTTATTAAGTGAAATATAGGGGAAAAATACTCATTAGTACCAATTCTTTCCCATTTGATACAGTTTATTCAAAAACCACATACTATCCGAAATGGTTCATTTCAGTTTTCCAGATTTTACCTCAAAATTTGAAAAATCATATCTCTCAAAATACACATCCAAATTTCGCAAAATTTATATAATTTTAAAGCTTAGGATGTGTAGTTTCTAATTGGAAAATTTTAGCCCATTTGGAGCTCGTTTGCTATTTTTAGTTGCCACTTGAAACAGATTCATTTTTCAGTACCTTTGGAACCCTTCAACTTTGAAAACCAATTTTTTTTAAATTCACCAAAACCTCTTTTTGGATCATGAACTTGCCTTTAGCATGCATAATTGGTTTCTTATCATCCTTTAGCTTTCCTAGCTCATTTTCATGCATGCATCATCCATCTTCACATGTTCCCTCCTATTGGGGGTTTAAGTTACAAACCTAGCAACTTCAAGACAAAGTATCATTTGGCATATTTACACAAAAGCAAGCAAGCATAAGCATCATCCTCAAGCATCAAAAACCTTTTCCTTACCCTTACTTGTGCTTGCACCTACAGGGTTAGTTGGATAATGAGCTTTTGAAATCCCAATAGCAAAACTAGCTAAACAAAAGTATTGTGAATATGCATGTAACAACTTTTAAACAAGTATATGAGTATATAACATGTGATATGTTCAAACTACATTTTTATATGATATGGCCATAGCAATCAAGATCAAATTTCATACTCCTATCATTCACTTCATTCATCACAAAAATCATGCATCATTCACAACAAAGTTTCATAAAACATAAGTTTAGTTTAGTAGTCTTGCTACCTTTGTTAAGCTTCTCCTTTTTAACTTAAACTTCAAAGTTCTTTTGGATCCCTTTCAAGTGTGCTCTTGAGGTCTTAAAATCCTAAAAATCATGGCATAAGATCCATGTAAATACACAACCAACAAGTTGTCATAAAGCTTGTAAAAACACATAAAACTCATTGTAGGTTTTTCAAGAGTCCTACAAGTTCAAGTCTTGATTTTTATGGTTCCTTAAACTTCTAAAATCGATCTCTTGGCTTTACCCTACAAAAAACATCATTTTAAAGCCATTGGAACCATCAAAACACTCAAAAACTTATCCTCTCATAGCACATTCTCACACTTTCATCCTCATAATTTTCTAAACAAGTCATGCATAACTTAGTACGTTTCAAAAGCTATAAAGCTTAAGGTTAGAGGGTTTTGCTACCTTTTTCTCTTAATTCGTTTGAACTTAAATCCTCTCTTGATGGACTTTCCCAATGAGTTCTTTGGGCTCTTGAATTCCTAAACATCATATATTGACATTCTCATAAATTTCCAACCACCAATCAAGGCCAAGAAAAATAATAAAAACGCAATATTCACATGTTGCTCTTACAAGCCCTTTAAACTTTGGAAATTTATTCTTTTGCTTTCCAATGCTTCCAAAATTCTTTTCTTGCTTTTACCCTACACAAAATTGCCTTCTAAAGCCATTGGAAGCATTAGAATCATCAAAATCTCACTTCCTCTATTTCTTTCAAATTCTCAAAAAAACAGAACAAAGGGGAGGGTTTGGATTTTTCAACTTTTCATTATGTAGCTTGTGTATCTTGCTTCCAAACCACTTTCCATGCGTTATACCATTCAAATACATCTTTCCCTATCAAGTTTCCAAATGGACAGCACCTCCCCATACACTTAGGGTTTCCAAAAATTTCCACAACAACCAAAACAACCAACAACATATATCAAACTACTCTTTACTACTCAAGAAAGAACTTGCAACCTTTTACTACCTCAAAAGCCTTATCTTTTTCATTTTTATACCTTGAAACCCTAACTTTTCATCTTCAAAAAGAGGGCTTTGATCAAGGAAATCAACCATGAGAGAGGTAGTAGAAGTTGCAAGGAGTAGAGAAATGGAAAGAGTTGGTTGTTTGGGTGATTACCTTAAGGTTGTGTGAGAGCTCTCTTCTTCTTCTTCCTTGGGAGTAAAGTGGCGTTTTTTGGGAGCTTGGGGGAGAGAAAAATCTGACCAAATGGAGGGAGAGAGGTGGCAGAAATTTGAGAGAAGAGAGAGGAGAAATTGGCTTAAATGAAAAGCCTCTCTCATAATGTGTGGTGGTAATTGATTCTTGGGGACCAAGTAGGACTTTACTTGATCCTCATTGTGCCACTTGTCCTCTTGGCATTCCTTGCTGAAAATGGCACCCTTTTGCTTACCCTCCAAGTCTAGTTGGCTGACTGGGCCCTGGCCAGTCAGTTATTTGATCCGGTGGCACACATTTTCGTAAAGTAACCTCTAATCGAGAAATTTTCCTTTTTATTTTTTCTGGGACTTTTCTTTCATGTGGCACCATTCCCTATGCCTCCTTGGCTAGGTGGCATCCTCCCTTTCTCAAAATGCCCTTGGCTTTCTTCGTAAATCGCCAGGATTCCTCGATTTGCGCGCAACACCGTAAAACTGGCTTCCGGCGGCCAATTTGACTTAAAGACACAGAAAAATTCTATATTTTCCCTGGATTCTCAATCTCTTTTCCGTTCCTCAAAATTCTTCCCGGATTTTCCGTAAATAATTTTCTAAGAAAATACCTTTTTGGGCTTTTCAGGCACTATTGTCCTTCGTACAGCGAAACTGCCCGCACCGGATACCAGGTAATAATTTTATTAATTACTTTATGACCCATATAAACTTTTCTCAGTTCAGGTCTCCGGCATTTGAAGACTCTTACTACGTCAAATAATTATTTCTCAATCGTCCTTAACTCCGAAATCCTTTATTTACCACTTATTCACGAAAATGCCACTACATTTTCTACTTTTGCCATAATTTTCAAAATCATGGCATTAAATCATCATATAATTATCGATCTAGCATTTAGTTCAAACTACAGAAATGCGGATATTACATTACCCTAGCCAGCGTTAGATGAAGAGAGATGAGGCATTACACTACTAGAAAATCTCATATTAGCGAGGAAAATTAGTGACGACTTTGAAATTCCTCTCTAAATAGACCAATTAGCGAGGAATTTAGTGAGGAATATTGAATTCCTCTCTAATGTTTAAATTAGCGAGGAAAATTAGCAACGACTTAGAAATTCCTCTCTAAAATGCTCAATTAGCGAATAATTTAGCGAGGAATATTATATTCGTCTCTAATTTCCCAAATTAGTGAGGAAAATTAGCGACGACTTAGATATTCCTCTCTAAAATGTCCAAATTACCCAATTAATGAAGAATATTATATTCCTCTCTAATTTTTTAAATTAATGATAAAAATTTTTACTATAATATTGAGCTATTCATATTTATTTTTGACATGAAAATTGAAAGAACAAAGAAGTTGATATATTTTTTTTTCAGTTCTTTCAGGTTTTGCACTCAAATCACTTACCCTTTTACTTCAGTTTCGATTTCCCTAATTCAAACGCTCTTCCCCCTTGTAATTTCCCTTCAACCCCTCAAACCCTAACTTCATTCCTTTATGCCCATCTCTCACTCTCCTCAACTCAACCCATTGATCACAGCTCCAACTTGTCCATTTCGCACGCTCCTGTGCAGCTCGTCCATCGTCGCCCAGCAGCTACCTCCATATGCTCCAGTCCCATCGCGAGCCCTCGTCTGCTGTCGTCGAGCTTTGTCACCAGCCCAGCTCGTTGTCTAGCTCAATCACCAGTAGGTTCCGTCCACCAGCTCCTTCTCCGTCAGTCGCGAGCTCTCCCGCCATCATTCGTCACCTAGATCAGCAACATCGTCCTCCGTGATTACCCCGTCGGTGTCCTTGAGTCCGTCGTGTGACCAACCCCCGTTCGTCCCTGTTCGCGTGCTCAGCTCAGGCGTGAGCTCAGTCCGTCCATCTAGTCCCGTCATCACTCAACCCTGTGTCACCTAGCCACTGTCGCGTGAACAGCCCAGCCAGCTCAGTCATCCATCGTCTTGTTCCAAGATCCAAGTCAGTCCCTGGGTGCTGCGTAAAGCTCTCCGCCGGTCACTTTTAGCTCCTGTACTCTATTAATTCCTCCGTTATTCCATTCTTTCATTTTCATCCTTCATCATTTTGATGGTATCTGAGGTAAAGCTAACCCTTTTTCCTTTTGATTTTGTGTTTTGGCCTGTTTAGAGTTTAGTTTTAGCTTAGTGTGAATAAAGATTCAATCTTTGAGGGAATTGTTGTTGGGAAGTATCTGAGGAGAAGTTTAATTTGTCACTTGATCAATTTGTTGTTAGTAATACTCTTGAATTTCAGGGGGAGGCTGTAGCTACAATTGCGGGCCACACACAACATGTTTCTTCTGTGGTTTGGCCACAGCAAGACACAATCTTTTCTGCATCATGGGATCATTCTGTTAGGAAATGGGACATTGAGATTGGGAAAGACTAATTAAATATAGTAAGTATGCCAAATTTGCATTGATTCATTGATGAAGAACATGTGTGTGTTATGACCCAGAGACAATAAATTAATGGAAATAAAACAGAGTGCTTGCATTATGAACTTCTAGTACATTTGTGGTTCTTCTGAACATTTGTGTGGTTTTTATGCAGTTTTTATCTTGGTTCCTTTGCTATCATCTGACATATTGGTACTCTAGATATGCACTGGTAGCTATGTATGAATGAGCAAGGACTATTGTGAATGATTTTCTAAAACATGCTTCAATTTCTATACAGATTATGTTCGGTATCTTTGTTCCTTGTTGTTTCAGATGACTTGTGTTCGGTATCATTGCAGTTAGTGAGCTCCAGATAGTGGCCTTTGATATCAAAGTATAGGGCATGTGTTTGAACTCAATCTCCAAAGGTTGAAATGATTGATAATTGTTCAAGCCAGTAGGTGAAAAGGATGATGAGGGCATTATCAGGTTGATTTTCAATATCAGTTAACTTGTTTTTTTTTAAGAACTCTTCCTCTCTATTTTGCTGTACCATTCTGTCTCAATTTTTTCATGTCTTGCAATATTGAATATGTTATGTACACTAGTTATAGAAAATTGTCATGCTGATGGGTTTTAAATTTTGCAGGGAACTTCTGGTTGATTTCTACAAGAGTGAAAATATAATCATATTCAGGCATGTCTTCTATGAAACATTTCCGTCATTAGTTGTATTTTAACAAATTTTTATACATCTTACTGAGATATTAATTGCTTACATGATACTTTGCATTACATGATATATAGTCTTATGTTGATACTTTGCATTACATGATAGTCTTTTAACAAATGTTTATATATCTTATTGAGATATTAATTGCTGATTGCTATTTTCCTCAGTTTTCATTTGGATTATTAATAGGAAAACACACACACACAGAGACAATGTTAATAGGAAAAAACACACATGCACGTATATTCCCAAGATTTTGTCTCTATTTGCTCATCCCTATATCTAGGCAGCTTCATACTGTAATTTTTATCAGCAAAAAATATGCAAGCTTTTCATTGATTGATGTGTTGGACTGTGAAATTCAGTCTGCTAGGGAGATCATTAGAGACTTTGCATTGGTCATCATTTCTTGTACGACATTCCTTATTCCTCGCTTGCTCTTTCCTGGCAACTTGTTCTGTCGACATCAAGATTTGAATCCATAAACTATATCTGGGTTCTTTTCATGACATCTTGGAGTGATTTTTTGTCCAAAATTTGTAGGGCATCTGCTCTATTTGTTAGAGTCTATGAGCCTGTAAAGCAGACAGTTTCGAGGATATTTCCAGAAAATCTGAGTGCTTTAGCTCATTTTGTAAGATGCTACTTACTGAAAATGTAACATATAGTCTTGCCAAATTTTAGTATTGCCTTGCCACGTCTTTCCAAGTCTACAAGTTGGCTAATTAGGATCATGAAATTTCGGGAACTTGTTTAGCCCTTGCTAGAGTTGATACTATGCAATCGCTTTTAATAAACTTGCTTGATATATGCTATATGGATCCTATACTTTCAAATCCATTCTCTTCCTTTCCTTTTGAGTTTGCAGTACATGGAATGTAAGGCTGAAAAGAAACCATCATAGTTTGTTACAGATTCGTTCTCTTCCTTTCCTTTTAAATCCATTCTCTTCCTTTCCTTGCCTTTTTCAATATGTATTCTAAATTTTTCAATATTGTGACCACAATGTTCTAAATCAAAACTTGTTAAGATTTGTTCTGCTGCCAGAAAAGATCGTGATGTAATGGAGAAAGGACTCGGGGCATTTGTTTCCTATATGGCTTACTGCAGCTTCCTTTAATGTCAAGAGTTAAAACATCATTCATTGTCCACGGAAGGTTTCGTACCAATTGAAGGCATCAATTTGGAGGGCAATAAACAATGATTGTATTTTTTGAATCTCATTTTTTTAAGACTTTTCTCAAACATTATAATGTATGCTTATGGTTAAAGAGATTATATAATTGATATTACTATTTAAAATTTATTTTTTGAGGTCAATTAGGTGGTTAAACAGGATTTGTTTATAAAATATTTTTGTAAATGCGTAGTTGATTCATATCTAAAATCAACGATGAATTTAGCAATAAAATTATCAAATATAGATATGCTAAATACACATAATTGCCTATTTAGCGATGGAATATAACACATTTAGCGACAGAAAAGTAAGGCAGAATATTTTAATTGGCGAGGGAAAACGGAAAAGTAAGGCATAATTTTTTCAATAGCGACGGAATTAGTAATGGAAAAATAGTGATGAAAAATGTAGCGACAGAATTTTGAATGTTTTCCTTATTAAATTGTCAAATTTAGCGATGGAATGTAACCCATTTAGCGACGGAATATTACACATTTAGCGACGGAATTCAATTCCGGCGCTAAATTAGAATTTCTGTCACTAAATTAGCGATGGAATTAGCGAGGAAAAACTTCGTCGCTAATTTAGCGACGGAATTTTCCCTCGCTAATTCCGTCGCTAAATCTTCCGTCGCTAATTTTGTCTCTAAATTTAAAGACCCTCGTTTTAGGGACGGTTGTAGCGATGGACTTTTTCCGCCGCTAAATCTGATTTTTCCGTCGCTAAATATGATTTTTCTAGTATTGATCCTACATGATTCATACTTATATTCCAACAATCTCCCCCTTAAATATGGGTCATGTAAACATATTTTCTGCACGCAAAATAACTATTAGTTCTTCCAAAACTATTAGTGTGGCTCTGATACTAATGATGGGAGAGGTGCCTAAGGGGGTGAGGAGGAAACAGGAAGAAGAAGGGAGAGATGGAAAGTAGAGGGTCAATAGACGACTTCGATCATAAATTAAAACCTGAAATATACAACAGAAGATAAAAGAAGATATGAAGACACAGTAGTTTGACAGGATTCAGATCTAGAGAGAGAATGCAAAATATGATGCAAAGTAGAAGAAATTAAAATTTCATTCAAATATAGCACTTATAAAGAGAGAAGGAAAGAGGGGAACAGGATAAGAATAGAGGAGTGTGTGGCTTATATTAGGTCAATGTAAGGTTATACCCTTTGAATCATTAAGCTTCCACTTATATAGACTAAAAAAGCCACTGTTTTTACATTGTTTGACTTGGAACCTACAAGTGATTGTCACTAATACAACAATTCCAGTAGTTTTTCTTTTCTGCCGACACTGTAGTTTTAATAAAAACTACAGTACCTTTGTGATTTTGTTCAGTAAAGATCCTTCAACGTTTTCCACTAGTTATCTTTACTGAGATATACAATAAGGTCTAACTAATCTTCGTCATCAGAATCTGCAGAGTTAGATTTTGGTGTTGGAGCTTGGCTCGAAGATGTTGCTTCTTCATTTTGAAGAAGTTGTATCATCGAGTTAAGTTACTTGAGAAGGTCTTGTTTACTTTCAACACCAGCAAATCTTGGTTGGATTTTGGCCCTTTGGTATAGGAAAATACTTTGCTAAAAATATAAAGGTATTCTGGGTTGGCCATGAACCATGTCTGCACTGCTGAGGTGTTAAAAAATTGTGTTGAATTTTCCCACCATCTGACAAACGGTACCCTTTGTAACAATGGAAGAATAGGGGCATTTTTTCTTGACGGGAAAAACTGTATTGCAGAAAAATATCAAGGCACCAGATAATTTTGAAAAATAGTGTAGTTCCATAGGGATAACAAGTTCTACACTAAAATTATTTTTTTGTTTAAAAAAGCCCAAAGGCTAGATTTGCATGTGGAGGAAAAACTTCTAGAATAACTCAAAGAAATCCCACTAATGTAAAAACCATTGAGAAAATTTATACTTGGTTGATTTATCGAAATAAATGAACCAAGTGTTTGAAATAAAAATTTTGATCCCAAAATATTCCACCAGGCATCTTAGTAATCCCAATAAGAATATCCATTAGATTCAAAATTAATATCCAAAAAATGATGTCTATTTACATCAGGTCCCTAGCTACTGGGCTGGGGTGAGGACTTTTTTGAATTTGCAGAGTAGAATGAGTTATTAAAGACTCATCCTTTGGATCTTGTTTCCTGGAAAGGGCAACAGATTCATGATGAATCAATATTAATTCATAAAATTTTCAAGTTTTCTTAGGATTGACAAGTTTAAAATGCCATCCTAGGGGGAATATATTTAATGTTGTGAGGTTGGGTGTTTTCTCAAAGAATTCAGGTTCAACTTAGCATATGAACCTAACTTTACTAGGTTTTTGACAAAATACATTTATAACTTGCTCATTTCAAGTTATTCTCAATACATAAATGATCAAATTTTTATGTGCTTATTTCAAGTCATCATATAAAACTTGCTCACAATAGCATGTAATAAAGCCTCCACCCAATTTTTTTTTTAATTCACAACACACAACCTAACGTTTATAAAATGAGGTTACTAATTTTCTAATTTTCAACATATTTTATTCTAGCAAAATAATATATTTTTTCTAAGATACGCTAACATTTGGGCACCCGCAAACTTTCAAATCTTTTATTGATGTATAAAATATTTTCAAACCTTCCAAATTATGATTCTAATTAAATTACAATCTCAAACCATAATCTATTTCCATTCTAATTGATTAGAATGTTGCAAATATTTTTATTTCACAAACTATAGCAAAAAAGCTTAAACCTATAGTTTGTTTGGTCAAACCAAAACTATAAGACTATGGAATGGTTCATTCACGTTACTCTAAAATGTCACACAATGATAGCATTAAAAATAAAGAATGGAGAGTCACATATAAGTGTGACCTGTAGTTTTTAGGAGCCACCGTCACTGTGACTGTATGGGACAATTTCCAGAGATTCTCGTAACTGACTCGGCGAAGAAGGTGTGAGTAATTTTACAAAAAACTGACCACAAAATCGAAGTGAAAAAAATCTTTGATTTTGAACCCAAATTTTACTCAGCTTTGATCTCACCGCTGTTTCCCGATGGTGTTTACAGATAGTTTTAACAGCGCCATGCACGGAGAATTACACAGAATTTTGACAATGATTTATGATTACATCAAAACAAGACCAGAAAGAAATTAAAAGCTTTTCGATTTGAAACATGCAATGCATAAAATTCAGTTGAGAGTTTAATGCACATGAGTTGCGCCAAGATTTCACCAAAAGGTTTCAATTTTTTTTTTGAGCAAAACAGGGGCAATTTTATTAATAACCAAAAAAAAACTAAATCTTGCAAACACCAATAGCCAAAGCCAATTAAAAACACTCAGAAAATAAACCTAGGATTATAAACTAACACTCATCTAAAACCAGAAAAAGCAAAATATACTAGTATTACATTTTTCCCATTCCAAAAGAAACTGACATTCTAACATGTAATTCTGTGACTCAGTTACCCAATACTTGCTTTGCTTAGTGATTCCTACTGTGACTATCTTCTATCCTCCTCCATAATCAAGGTTAGAGAGGGTGGTAGTTGATAAAGCCCTCTTTCCGGTACCATTCCCCTCATTGTTTCAGCTGCTAGATGATCTGTAGCTTTATTCCCTGTGCGTGCCACCAGTGATATCTCCCAATTCTTGCACTTTCCAGCATCCAATTGATATATACATTCTTGTAGTATAACATCACTGCCCCATTCACATTCCTCCACCTTTTTTTCCTTACTTTATCAAAGAGCTCTTCATAATCTGTCTCCACAACCACACCTTCATTCCCCCATAATTCCACTCCCTCCATTACTTCTGTTAGAGCATAGCATTCAGCTTGAAATGCAGATTCTGCATCAATTGTCCTGCCGATGCCCCCCATGAATCTCCGTTCCCAATCCCTTCCAATTACTCTAATTGCTGCTCTTTTTTATTTTTGATTAAAAGCAACATCTACATTAATTTTGCACTTCCCCCACCTGGTTTTCCCCATTTGTTATTTCTTTCTACTTGCTTGTTACCTCCCACCCTCCTCAGCCTTTTTTACTTTACTGCCCACAATTCCCCTACCAATCTTATTGCTCCACTTACACACTTCATAGTGTCGATCTCAATGTGCTCAAAAATAAATTTGCATCTTGTCTTCCAAATTCCCGAACACATAGATGCAAACAAAGCCAATCCATATTCATCTGGACCATTACATCTGTTCATCCACTTCTCCAGCCAGTTATCCAACCTTGTAATACTATTCTCATCAAAACTTAATACAAAGGGAGAGCTATACCAGCATTGAGTAGCCCATGGACATAGGAATAGCAGGTTTTCTGCTATCTCTACCTAGGTTTTGCAAATTTTACATGACTAGACTTTGAAACTTCTTCTCTTGTATAAGGTGTCATTTGTTGCTAGGTCTCCATTCACTCCTCTCCATAAGAAATTATTGATCTTTGGGCATATTTTGATGTTCCATAATCCTCTCCACATTTTTTTTTTGAGGGCGTGTATAAGCCACTTTCTCCGCTACTCTTCTTCTTTCTCTCCTTCTCCCATGCAGCTTTATAGCACAGCTTTACTGCATATACCTCATCCCTACTCTTTCTCCAGATTGGTTTGTCCTCCACATAAGTCTTTGGTAATTTTATCTTCCTGATTTACTCTTTGTCCTCATCATCAAGCTTGTCTCCCATTCTCTCAAAGTGCCATGCTCCATTTCTTATGAGATCTCTCACCATCACCATTTTCATCTCCTCTATCGTTTGCCTCCCCTTCAATTTAAGCCCTCACATGTAGGCACCCAATTATCTAGGAAAATACTGGTGTGGTTTCCATTCCCAATCTTCCAGCATAAGTCATCTACTAGTAAGTCCCTCCCCTCCAAGATTCTTGTCTAGCCCCAAGAGGGTTTGCTATCTTTTTTTTTTTTTTTTTTGCTGCAAGGAAGCTCTCATTTGGGAAGTAGACTCCTTTTAGGATTTTGCACCACATGTCACTGGGTCTCGTAGCATCCTCTAAGCCGTTTTAGCTAATAGAGCTGTGTTGAACACCTCAAGATTCCTGAACCTCATTCCTCCTTCTCCTTTTGAGATACTTATTGCACTTCAAGCCTTCCAATGTATACAACCCTCCTCTCTCTTTTGCTCCTATCAGAATTTTGAGACCATACTTGTGACACCTCCTATTTCCCCCCTATTTACTTATTTTAGATCACTTATGAACCACTCTTGGGCCTTGGATAACACAATTTGGCCTTTTTAGTGAACTTGAAAATTTTTCTTTTTCTTAAAAATGTTGTTACTGTTCACTGGCACATTTTCCAGATTTCTGGCCCAATTTTGAAAATTCATAATTAATTTTATAAAACTCGAAATGGAGTGGTTCCAATTTATAAATTTATTTTATTAAGAGATATATAGGGGAAAAATACTCATTGGTTCCAGTCCTTGCCCATTTGAATCAATTTATTCCAAAACCGTGGCAATGTCCAATTGGTCACTGACAGTTTTTCCAGTTTTTCCCTTAATTTTGGAAAATCATATCTCTTAAAGTACACATCCAAATTCTGAAAAATTTATATCATTTTAAAGCTTCGGATGTGTAGTATTTAATTGGAAATGTTCAGCTCAATCGGAGCTCGTTTGCTATTTTTAATCACCATTTGAATCAGGTAAGCTTTCAGGGCCATTGGAACCCTTTAGCTTTGAAAACCATCTCTTCTTAAAATTTACCAAAAACCTCTCTTTGGTTCATAATCAATCCTTTTCTCATGCATGGTTACTTCTTGCCATTCTTTAGCTTACCTATTCCATTTTCATGCATGCCTCATCACATGTTTACTTGTTTCTTCATTTAGGGGTTTAAAGGTTACAACTTTAACCACTTGCAAAATGAATGGCAACCATCAAAATATTTACATCAAATTTCCTCAAGCAAATATATCATCTTCAACCATCAATAATCTTTTTGCTTACCCTTGCTTGAGCTTCCACCTATATGGTTAGTTGTTAGATAATGAGATTTAAAGAAATCCTAATAGCAAAACTTTCTAACACAAGTTATAAAATAGCATGACAACCTTTTATAAAAGTGTGAATTAATAAAAGTGCAACATGTAACAATCAAATGCATATGGCCATAGCAAACAATAGCACATAATCACACTTCCATGATCGTAAATTTCTAAATAAATCATGCATCATTCAACATATTTCAAAAGTAATGAAGCTTAAGGTTGGAGGGTTTTGCTACCTCTTTAGCTTAACTTCCTTTTCTTTGAACTTTAAGTTCTCTTGGTGACTTTTTCCAATGGTGTTCTTGAAGATCTTAAAACCC
>JANTPZ010098634.1:0-12020 GCA_025593235.1 Vachellia pachyceras
TGAAATTTTTAATTTTTAATTTAAAGGGTATTTTGGTCTTTTCAAATAAAAATTGGGTTCCATTTCCATCACATACCAAACGCACTTTTAAATTCCATATCCATCTCCATATCCATCTCCATTTCCATATCCATCTCCATTTCCATATCCATCAAAATCAATTCCAGTGTACCAAACGGGGCATTAGTGTTCTGAGAGAGAAGAGAAGAGGAGGAGGAGCTCTGCCATGTTCGCTTGTGTGCGAGAGAGAGAGAGAGAGAGAGAGAGAGAAATGGAGACTGACGACGTTATGCGCTTATCTATTAAAAATCCACGTGTCATGTTTTCATTGGTTAACTGGATAATTAAAGTATCCAGTACTGGATGTAAGTTTAATTCTTTAAGAAAACCAATAAATTTATCCTCATTTCAAAATTTCCGATAAGTTGCTCATAAAAAATTTTCCTTTAATTTAAAGTTTAAATTAAACACTCCAATCCGTTTTCTTTCAGGGTCTCTTTGCCTTTAATTTACCATTATCTTTTCCGATCGAAATTGTTATTTTAGATAATCAAAACACACCTTATCCTGTGTAAGTTAATAATTAAGTTTGTAAAACCTCACGGGACTTTAATAAATTAATTGCATGTAACTATTTTTCCCTAGAAAATTGTATATAACTCTTGAACTTTAAATGAATTGTGTATAACCTGTGATATTTTAAAATGGGTTAATATGATATTCGACCTCTTACATTTATCTTCATTTTAGTTTTGATCATTAGAGTTTAAGATTAATGGTTTTGGCCTCTCATGGGGCAAATGGTCCAAATTTTTATTAGATTTTAAGGATCAATATTTTAAATAAAATAAAACTTGATGAATCAAAATCACTTGTTTTAAAATTTAAAAGTTCAAAACTAAAATGAAAATGAATTTAAGGGATCACACACACTGTACTAACCCTTTCAAAAGTTAAATTTGACCCCTTCAAATTTTAGGGAAATTAGACACTTTGAGTAAATAATATTTAATGTACTAACCCTTTCAAAAGTTAAATTTGACCCCTTCAAATTTTAGGGAAATTAGACACTTTGAGTAAATAATATTTAATGAGAATGACCATAAAAATTGTAGTTATTCAATAAGATTAAACTCTAAAATATAAATTTAAAAATATTAAAATTTCCTCACCAACCTCCTACGCTTTCTCCTACTTTTTCTCCACATTCTGATTTTAAAAACAAATACAAACTTTTGAATTTCACTAAATTAAATAAATCTTTTCTTAATTTTTAAAACTTGCTTAGAAATTTTAATTAATGATAAAACATATACTTTTAATAACATTTTTTATATATGTTAAATAAATTTTGTATAGCTTAGAAAACAAAAATAAAATTTACACGATTTTAAACAAATAAAAAAGTTTCTATAATTTTTTTGTCTTAGAATAAATTTATGTAATTTTTTAAAAAATTATATAATTTCACTAAAATTAAAAAAATTAGATAATTTATTTATGCAGAAGTGGCAACTAGTCTAAATACTGAATTAGTTCCTTGGAAAAATACATGCGTGTAAGGAAAAAAATTACTATTGATAAAAAAATTATTCATTAAAATTATGGATTTATAATAAATCACTACATATAAAATTATAAACAATTGATATAAAATCTTGTAAACAATTGATAAATTTATAATTAAGGATTATGAACCCATTGAAGTCAATGAGGCTTGGAATTTTTTTTCCTTGTCGCCCAGCCTCAGAGCCAGAATTTAATGTAAAAATTCTGTTGTAAATATCTAGTCGGAACTTGTGAATGGCTCAATTGAATTTGTTAATTTAATAAAGTTGTATTTTTAAAAGCTCCGTTATTATTCAATTATTACAATGACATATTTAGTAATTAACAAGTTTAATTTATCTATTTAAAATATCTATTAACTATTCATGATAAAACTTTTGTAATGAAGTTGCCACATACATCAGAGCTCTAATCACTAGCCGGTCGCCAATAGAGATGATTTTTTTTTTTTAAAAAAAGGCGGCTAATTTTATAAAACACACCACATTTAAAAATCAGATGAACTTATTAAATTTGATGGACCACTTTGAGTCTTGAGATTTGAGTATTAAGGTTGAATTTAAATTTAAATGGGATCTTTTTACTTATCAAAAAAGGGAAGAGGGGAAAAATCGTTCGGTTCAAGAAAGGGTCAAGGCGGGTCGTCGTGGAGTCTCATGTCTGTACTCGGAGATTATAACGCCGTCAATGTACTGAAAACCAGCTTTTCCGACAACAAATTTTTTTTTAAAAAAAAATCTGATAAAAGGAGAATTTAGAATTGGGTGATCACGTGGGCTTTGCTGTTTTGAGGATATAATGTGGTAGGTGAAGTGCTTAATCAATAATCCAACGCCATGCATTTCCCACACTGAAGGATTTATTTTGCACAATTAACACTCTCCTCTGTGCTACAGAAGAAGCCCATCACTCTTTTTTCCTTTCTGCCGCTACGTTTTGCTTTAGCCTCCTGGGAGCTCCTCTTCTCCTCGGATACTGGTTTGTGCTTTTAAGTTTCTGTTTCTGATCAATTTGCTGTTTCTTTTGTCCTTGTCTGATTCATGCTCATGGTTCAATAGCTCTTTGGGTCTATGAAATGAGTTTATTTGTGGTGATTTTACTTTGTGGGTTGTTTGAAGTTAAGGGATTGTGTGGTTTCTTGAGATGTTTTAATTTCTTGTTATTTTGTTTTGATATGTAATTTGTCATCCCTTCTGGATCGAATCGAATCAATCTCTGTCACAGTATTTCTCATGCGCTTTATCTAATTGAGGGTTAAAAATGGGAAAAAAAAATATGTGGCTTCTTACCTTTTCTTTTTCTTTTTTTCCCTTTCTAAATCATAAATCTATAAAAGAAAGTTATGGAGTAACCTTGGGTTTTCTACTTCACTTTCTGGCCAAATATCAAATTTATTCTTTTCCTTTGTACTTTGTGGTGTTGAATGAACCAGTTGTGTGTAATACCAGTAGGCTTTTCCTTTTTCGAAGTTTCCTCCCTCTGATCTCCACCAACAAAAAGTGATGGGTCTTACTATACTGACTTGACAAGCTGGGCTCGCATAAAAAGAACATGCTGTGATGGCAAACGATTATCCATATGTTGATTGAAGTGTTACAAGGTGTCTTATATGAGTATGGAAATCAGACACCGCTTAAATTTTGTATAGTCTGTGCTTTATAGATTTTCGTTTTCAGGACTTCTTTTCTTTGCACCTCGAAGTGGCATCTGAAATTGGCATGTTAACTTAACAAGTTGATCGACGACAGGTATATGAAAAGGCTTAACTTTATACGAGTGTCAAGATTCCTGGCGTGAACAAGCTCCGTAGGTTGTGTTTTGGAAGAGGCTACTTTATCTTAGTTGATGATTTGCTTGGTGCTAGGCTGCTAGCTACTTTCTCTGTTTTACTCTTAAAAGGACTAATCTTTTAGTATTTTCTCTAGTATTAGATTAATGCAACATGAGCGGGCATTAGAACAACTCCCTAGTCATTAATGGTTTCTAGTATTTTATGCTATTGGGATAAGCAATAGCATTGGGATAAGCAATAGCAGTTGGGATGTTCTCTGTAAATAAGTAATATATGCAGTTAATTATGATCCACTATTTATGCATTGGGATATAGCAAAGTTTCTTACATTCACTTTATATGTACACTGTATTTTCTGTTAAACATGATTGATGATGCACTGATGTCATGCTATTTGCTCATTTGGTAATGTCATTACTTTTTAAGGAAAGAGAAGGAACGATGTCTGATAAAATCGCTGCTGCTGAGAATCTTCTTAACAACCTTGTGGATACAATTACTGAGAAAAAGAAATCTGTTTCATTCTTTGAGGAAGAGAACTCAAACTCTGTGAGCACTCAGTTCAGAAGACTGTTTGGACGTGAGAAGCCAGTGCACCATATATTGGGTGGTGGAAAATGTATGATAGTTTAAGTCTTTGTCATGTAAAACAACCATATTGGGTGTTGGCCTTTAAATTAGTTTCCCCTTTGAATGCTGTAGCTGCTGATGTCTTGTTATGGAGGAACAAGAAGATCTCTGCTAGTGTTTTAGCGAGCGCAACGCTTATGTGGGTGCTTTTTGAATGGCTTGACTATCATTTCCTGACATTTGTATGCTTTGCTCTGATTCTTGGCATGCTTGCACAGTTTCTTTGGTCTAATGCTTCTGTCATGGTTAGCAGGTAATTCGGAGCATATTTACATCTTTGCTTTTGCTGCTTGAATTTAATTTAGATGTGTTGCAGAACTCACAGTTTTTCAGCCTAATGGTCTTTGTCCTTCTGCCTTGACAGGGAACCGGCTAAAGTTCCTCGTCTTGTCATCCCAGAGGATTTGTTTGTTAATATTGCCACAGCAGCTGGTGAGGAGGTTAATCGAGGTTTGAGGTTTCTTCAAGATGTTGCTTGTGGAGGAAATCTGAAGCAGTTTTTTATTGTATGTTTGCGTTCATACTCATTTCTACTCCTTTTTTTTTTGTATTGTATCATCCAATATGTGCTGAAAACTTTATTTCCGGGTTAAAGCATTATTTGAATTTAGAAACATGTTTTTTTAAAAAAATCAATCTGTTTATATTATGCCACAATATTGATGGTTGTCATGGTAAAAACTCTCAAAATTCATGCTGTGTGTGAAATATTCATCAGGCTGGATTTGTTTGTTAACAAGTACCATGATATGCCCTATGACCCAATCAAGGCTTTAATTGTCCGTGTCATTTTTTAGTCTGTCATTTCATTGTAGGATCTTTCATGTCATGTCAACAAAATACAAGTCAGTGAAGCAGTAATTACGACAAAGGTTCATTGGAAATTCTTTTAGTAAATTAATATCTGCCATTTGGCCCCGTAAACATATGGTGCGCTGGTGTACTACATGAATACATAGAAACTCAAAATATATATGAAGAACTTTATAACTGATGCCTTCCGAGAGGAGGTAATAAGTTGATGTACTCTATCCTATTTTAATACAAGATCCATTTTACAGTTCACTTTCTTCATTGAAGTGGATTTTATATTAATAATCGGAGGGAGTAGTTTGTAGAAACTTGTCAAAATGAAAATGTCAATGTTGTAGTGGTTTGACATCAATATGGCAATGGGATTGTCACTTTGTTGTAGCTGGAGATGTTGATATCTTTGCAAAGAGGAAAGGCAACACAAATTGCATTGGAAAAACAAGGATCATTAGTTTCATGTGTATATATAAACGATTGAACTAGCTGACCTAAGTGTTTTGCATGCGTGACCAGAGCGATGCAGTTTCTATTGTGCTGTCAATTATGACTTGCTTTCGACCATTATTATATCTTTAACAATGGCCCATTTTTTCCTATGAAATTAATAATGTCTATTTTCTAGTGGAAATTGTTATTCAAAAGTGGCATTATTTCCAGGTTGTAGCAAGCTTGTGGGCTGTAGCTATCATTGGGAGCTGGTGCAATTTTATATCTGTCATATATATTGGTCAGTGATTTGCTTGCTTTCCAGCAATTGATATATTTCAACCTTTTCAATTTGAATTTAAGATGTTAATGCTGGAAAATATTTCTCTAAATTTTTGGCTAGCTATTGGTAACAGAAATTCTTTTCTCCTTAACAAAAATTGAATAATTGAAAGTATGGAAATATTATAATATTCCTTTTTCTTGGATGGGGAAGTCAACCTTAAGCCTGCATAGTGAAGTTGGAGAATGAAATCAGCATACTAATAATAATTGCGTAGTTTGTGATATTTGCCGAGCTGAAATCTTGATAACTAACTGATGCACAAGTACTCTTGTGCTAATTTCTTAATAATATTTTTCTGATTTTTTAAAAGGATAGGAGAATAAATATCAACATTCGATATAAAATAAAATTTATAACAAGTTGTAATGTTCTTTGATGTGAATAGTACAACTCATTCCTCCTGTTTAGTGCATTGCACAAGCCTACATTTTCATTTTATTGTGCATTATGTTCTCTTTTGATTCATTATCTAGTGGCATGTACGCTTTGCTATTAGTGGGAGTTCAGGTAGATTCAATCTCACTTGTAACCTAAATCGTCAGTGTCCGTCTCTTTAAATTCAAAATGTTGCCTTGATTCCTTTTTAAGGTCACTTGACACTTGTCGCCATTTAGTGGGATAATGCTTGTTATTGTTATTATCAAAGGGCACACGAGTGAAACTCATGGCTGATTTCTGAAAAGTGATGTTTCCCTTCTAGATGATTGATTGTCATGTCTGATTTCTGAAACTCGTGTTATTTCGCAAGGTTTTGTTGCTGCACACACACTACCAGTTCTGTATGAGAAGTATGAGGATCAAGTTGACAGCTTTGTGTACCAAGTGTTTGATCAGTTGCATCATAACTATAAGAGGCTGGATGCTGGAGTTCTCAGCAAAATCCCCAAGGGAAGTTTCAAGGGCAAAAAGCGTGAATAAATAGATTCATGGATTTTTAAAATATTTAAAAATTATTAATCTCTCCACTAATTCATTTGAGTGGAGAAGAATAGGACTTGTCTGTAAGTGATACTGTTTTGACTTGCTATCCTTGAGCTTTTGCTAAGGAGTATATGAGGAAATAAATATAAAGTGTCCAACATGAAAATGAATATTACAAAAAAAAAAAATTAAACATAAGGGCTAATAATTTAAGGATGTTTAGGTGAATAAGGCAAATGGTCATTTTAAAAGAGGTGTCACAATATATCCATTGAGCAGATTGGTTTTCATGGAGAAATTCCTTTGAAACAAAATTTTGCAGTCAGTATCTTCGTTAGCAACCCAAATAAGATACCAGTAAAATTTATTACAAAATTACATGTTTAACTAGAAGGCTTACGGTTCAATTATGATAAACAAAAACATGGATTGATAAACTTCACAAGTGAATCCTACAAATTAGGAGTTACCAATAATAACAGGAAGTCTAAAATTCACGATCATACCCTCCAAGAAAATAAATGTCACTGTACTTGAGGTAAAGGTCCTGAAGAACCTTTATAGATGTTCAATAGCTGAGGAACACTCTCCTGAAATCTGGTCACGAATTTCTCAAGAAACCTTTTCTCACTGAAACTAAAAATGGAATTGAAGGAGATATTCTTCTTTACCAGGTCTTTCATTTTCAAAACTTTAACCACCGAGTATCGCGGAATAATCCTCTGCTCCAAGCTATAATGAAGTAACGCTGGTCGTCTGGCTATATCTTCCAATGACAAACCCACTTCATCCACAAGAAACGATATTGACTTTGTGATATTCTCCTCCGACAGCATGAAGCATTGTGGACTTCTGCGGAAGACCGTAAGTATGACATCTCTGGTCCAACCATACCTCTTGAACATATCCAGCTTCGACTGCCATGTAGATTTCTTTAACCGACTTAACACAGAAACAGCATTAATGAACAAATATGTGGAAGGATGAACTCCTGCTTCCTTAGCAAACTGGACATATTCAACAAACATTGCATGATTCAGAAATGCTGAATCTGTGAATTTAGTTACCAGAAGGGAGATAGACGATTGGGGCACTCCAATATCTCTCAAAAACTTTATATTTTGAGTTATATTGGTCACACCCAGGCGGGAAGGAAGCCACCTTGAGCTTTTTAAAGCTATTTTTGCTTCCTCACCGTCATCGAGGAAACTCTTAAGGGTCTCATAACAAGGGATTATGCATTGTTGTAAGCTCAACCTGAGGAGACAACATTGGTTTGAAACGAGGAGATATCGGAGTTCAGAACTTGAAAACCCAATTGATTGGAGAAACCTTAGCTTGGGCAAAAGGGTCTTCTCAGGTTTAGCCAAAAGCACTCTTGGATACATTTTCACAATAGTAGATATCTGGGTATCTGAGAATCCATAGCTCCTAAAAAGATTAAGCACCGAATTGGGTTTATTAGGGTCTTTCAATTGAACCTTTTTGGATACTTCAATAGCTACTTCGCGGGACACGCGCAGCGAACTCATGAGATACAAAACAGTGAAGGATTCGTTTCCTCCTAGTTTTCGTTTTCCTCGATTTGATTCAGACAATGTCGGAGCTGAAGAAAAGGAATTGAAAATGTGGGAAGCATTATGATGGAGGAGACCAAGTTGAATCCTACTCTTCAAAGGCAGTGACGGAGAAAATCTTGTAATGAGAAAAGTAAGCATTGATGAATTATTATGAATGTCGCTGAAAAAAAACTCACCCAATCTGTGGCGTTCAATCCCTCGAACTCTGCTGTCGCATTCTGAAGCTCACAGTAGGAATTTCCCAAAGAGGAAGCAAGTACAAGCACAACCAATAAACGACGACGTTTGTATTTTGTGTGTCTTTTTCATTCCCCCCCCAAAGTTTGTTTGTTAGATGCAAATGATAATCACCCTCAGATTATAGAGAGTTCAAACGTACATTTAACAGTATATTTTATATAACGAGTTAATTTCTTTTACATATTTACTTTGACTTACGTAAAAATATTTTTAAATAAGTTCAATTTACCATATACAAACAGGATTCGTTAAAGCATTGAGGGCACCTTGATCTTTTCTCTCCTCAAACCCATTGACCCTCAAGGACCTAAAGGTAGGTCACATTTCCCAAATAAGTTTTCAGATGGTGATTTATCACCAATTTACTCTAGATTTGATATGGGTGAAGTTGAAAAAAATTAATATAGGTAAAGTTGAAATTTTTTTAATATAAAACAGATGTAATAATTAAAATTATTTATATTGTGAATGGAACAGTCTATTGTTAAGAAAGTTTGGTGCAACTCCGGCCCAACATATATCCATGAAAAATCTTACAGGGCTTGCTACCAAAGTCCACCATATACTCACCCAAACTCAAAACCACACCCAAATTAATTTCGGTAACTAAGCTAAAAAAAGTGTCAAAATCCCATTAAAAAAAACACTTTGAACCATTAAAATGAGAGCAAATTATGAAATCCGAACTTTAAAAAAAAAGATTCGCCACCTTTAAATTTGTTGTAATGATCATATTAGAAAATTTTAGTTTATCAATTCTGCCCTAAACTCCATATATATTTCCAAAAAAGTACTCTCAGATTAAACCCTAGTTAAAAAAATCAGGCATATTTTAATTTCTTATTAACAGTTTGGTCATTGCCAATTTAGATATTTTCTCTCATCCGTTAGATAATATGTTTACTTTCTTGATCCTAAATATAAAATCCCCAATAATATGTTCATTTCTTGATCCTAAATATAAAATCCCAATCATTTTACCCATTAAATTTATAATGTTATCTCCAAAATATATCCCTATTGATTGTACAACTATGAAGGTTTTCATGAAAAGTGTGGTTATAATATATATGATTAAAAGGGGTATTTAGGGAAACCATTACATGCATGTTACAAATAACCAACTCAACTAATTTTTTTTCCACATTTGTAAGTTGGCTATTTAACTTTTATATTAAGGTACATAAAATTGAAGGTGGAGGATGTATAATCACATTGTTGGCCACAAGCATTAAATTGGAGGATAGAGAGGGAAATAATTTTTCGATCTTATTTATAAGTTATATCAATTTTTTATATGAAGGTCCGATTTTATCTTTCATTTATGATTATTTTGACTTTGTTCTCATAGGGTATAATTGAAGATTAAATACAGAAATTGAAAAATTATTAAAATTTAAAACAGTATTAATAAAGTTTAAGATTTTTTTGTGGTCTGTGAAATACAATTAAAGTGATTTATAAATGTGTGAAAATACAAATGTTTAGCAGATTTATTGTCAACTTCAATTGAAAAGTCAAGAGCGTTGTTACTCAAATTCATAAGTGTTTTCATTTAGCTAAAATACTTAAATAATCAAGGTATGAACTTTAATTGTGCAAACAAACAAACAACAACAAGAATAAGCTTTATGGTTAGCTACATGGATCATATGCATAATTGAGATCTATGAACAACTGTATATATCTTTAGATGAATTGTTAATTAAAACATCCAGCTTAAACTTTATTAACCATTCCATTTGGTGTTCTTCTACCCTTATAGACTATTGGCATATGAGCTACAATTCCCATTAAGCGAAACGCTGCAGGTTCGACCTTACCTAAAACATGACCCATTGGTCTTTGCTCCTTCAAAGAAGAGAAAGACTCCGCGCATGGAACTGTACAGAATATCATATTATAATAAAAATAAAAACCCATCTTGTAGCCTCTCAAGTCTCAACCTCTACACGAAGAGCCACAAAAAGAGAAAACAAACACAACAAATTAGGCCAAAACCAAGGCTCAGACAAACGATCTTTTGATTTGCCCTAATAATAATTTAAACTTCTGCTGAAGAGCTGATTCATCACAGCCTTTAAGTGGGGGATTTGGTACCCACACACACAAACATATAAACACTTGATCATCACAATATATAGAATCCAGCTCATTGGAATAATGCTTGTGAGAGCAATGTGGAAGAAGGTTGCTGAGCACACGAGGAGTGTGCGAAGGAAGCATCAGACATGAGGTTTGCTCGAGTTTAGGTCCTCACTTGCCTATGTGGACCAAATGAATGGACGAGACCATCCCAAGTCATCGATTCATTGCTTTATAGTGATAATTATAGTGGAAACAAAAAAAGTAGTAGTACTAGTACTGCATCATAATACGAAAGAGACCTTTGAGGGGAAAAAAGTAGTCTCTCGAGAGAAGAGACGAAGGAGAAAAAGGAAAGAGATACGTTTTCTGTTCAAAGTCTGCCTTGGAAATTTTTAGCATGTAATGAAGATGCCTAATTGATTTTCAACTTCACAAATTTTGTTATAATATTTTGGATAGGCTTTTGGCTGCTTAAGCATGAATGAGTTTGTGTAAACGGAGAAAACGATTTTGGGAGAGCTACCCCCAATTAATTAAGAGATAAAAAAAAATAAAAAGAGTGTAATTACTAAAAAAGTTACATAACAAATAAGTATGTAACTACTAGTTATGATCACAGGTCCATGCTACTCCAGTGCTGTAGGATTTTTTTTTCTATTTTTCATTGCAACTTTTGTTTTATTTTTGGTTGCTATTGTGGTGCCTACCATACCTTATCACATAGCTCATCAAGTGGAAGGAAAAGTGGTATTCGAGTCAATGGTTGCCTAGTGTTTGTCATTAATTCTCCTTATTTGATGTATTTAAAGGAAAAAAGCTTTCTCCAAAAGTATCTTAATTTGATTCTCTCTTCATTTTGTTAAAGATTTTATTATTGTAACACTTGCAACAAATTTTAGAAGTAACGAATGATGAAGCCAGTGAAATGAGACATGTTGCTGTTTTAAAATTCTAATCATTTTCTCTCAATGCATGCTACTAAAAAGGGGTACGGTAGTAAACAAACGGGAACACGACCTAATAATTAACAATTATATGGGATCCACACATGTCAAATGAATTTTGAGAAATGAGTTATATTATTTATGATTTATGAATAGTGAGTAAATTTTATTAGTTAGATGCATCATAATTGATTATTCTCAGTTCCTTATTAAAACCACCAACCAAACTGATTATTGATTCCTGTCGCCACCATTACCTTGTTCAAATCTACCCTTAAAGCATCTTATTAAAAAAGTCTAAAGTTTGTCCGTTGAAAGCGACTCCAATATCTTCTGGGTTATATAAATAGCAGATATACATGGAGAGCTCTAAGTCTTCGTCATAGACAGGGGAAAAAAAGTCTTGCAAGAAGAGAGAGGCAGTTTCATAGTATACTATATAGTTTTCTATTCTACCTCGTATCTCTGTCTGATAAATTAATATTGCTGCATCGCAAATATTACAATAATGGTGATCTTAGGTTGCATGGAAGAACCGGTTCTTCTCAAGTTCGCCGGAGGCAATATCCAGGCAACTCCTTCGGCTGATGATAAGTTTCTCAGCTTTTCGCCGGAGAGGGAAGGCGACGACGACGATGATGGCGATAATGGGATTGATGTAGCCCCAGCTG
>JANTPZ010098635.1:0-10526 GCA_025593235.1 Vachellia pachyceras
GGGCCCATATTTTTCCAACAAGATTAGTGTTTAAGGAATTAAACATTTAACTCTATTAGAATTGAATAGAAACATCCACAGTGGCTAAGTTTTTAATTAGGTTTCCTTAAATCGTGCTGTTTTTTCATAATTCAAATATTATGACATAAAAAGGCCCATATATTTCGAACAACATTAGTGTTTAAGGAATTAAACATTTAAATCTATGAGAATTGAATGAAAACATCCACTGTGACTCAGGTTTTAAATACGATTCCTTAAATCGTGTTGTTTTTTTTATAATTCAACTATTTTCACATAAAAACGCCCATATTTTTTCAACAGGATTAGTGTTTACGGAATTAAACTTTTAACTCTATTAAATTTAATGAAAACATCCACCGCAACTCATTTTTTAATTAACATTCCTTAAATCGTGTTATTTTTTTCTAAATTCAAATATTTTAACAGAAAAATATCCATATTTTTTCGACAAGATTAGTGTTTAAGGAATTAAACATTTAACTCTATTAGAATTGAATGCAAACAACCACTGTGACTCAGTTTTTAATTACGATTCCATAAATCGTGTTGTTTTTTTTAAAATTCATATATTTTCACATAAAAAATGGCGCATATTTTTCCAACAAGATTAGTGTTTAAGGAATTAAACATGTAACTCAATTAGAATGGAATAGAGACATCCACAGTGGCTAAGTTTCTAATTAGATTTCCTTAAATCGTGTTGTTTTTTCATATTTCAAATATTATGACATAAAAAGGCCCATAAATTTCCAACAACATTAGTGTTTAAGGAATTAAACATTTAACTCTATTAGAATTGAATGAAAACATCCACTGTGAATCAGGTTTTAATTAGGATTCCTTAAATCGTGTTGTTTTTTTTTCATAATTGAACTATTTTCACATAAAAACGCCCATATTTTTTCAACATGATTAGTGTTTACGGAATTAAACATTTAACTCTATTAGAATTGAATGAAAACATCAACCGCGACTCATTTTTTAATTAGCATTCCTTAAATCGTGTTTTTTTTTTCAAAATTCAAATATTTTAACACAAAAAAGCCTCACATTTTTTCAACACGACTAGTGTTTAAGGAATTAAACATTTAACTCTATTAGAATTGAATGCAAACAACTACTCTGACTCAGTTTTTAATTAGGATTCTATAAATCGTATTTTTTTTCAAAATTCAAATATTTTCACATAAAAAAGGGCCCAAATTTTTCTAGCAAGATTTTTGTTTAAGGAATTAAACATGTAACTCTATTAGAATTGAATGGAAACATCCACTGTGGCTAAGTTTTTTTATTAAGATTCCGTAAATCGTGTTGTTTTTTCATATTTCAAATATTTTGACATAAAAAAGGCCCATATAGTTTCAACAAGATTAGTGTTTAAGGAATTAAACATTTAACTCAATTAGAATTGAATGAACACATCCACTGCGACTCATTTTTTAATTAGCATTCCTTAAATCGTGGTTCTTTTTCAAATATTTTAAAAGAAATAATGCCCATATTTTTTCAACAAGATTAGCATTTTTTAATTAGCATTCCTTAAATTGTGTTATTTTTTTCTAAATTCAAATATTTTAACAGAAAAATGCCAATATTTTTTCAACAAGATTAGTGTTTAAGGAATTAAACATTTAACTCTATTAGAATTGAATGCAAACAACCACTGTGACTCAGTTTTTAATTACGATTCCGTAAATCGTGTTGTTTGTTTTTTCAAAATTCAAATATTTTCGCATAAAAAAGGGCGCATATTCTTCCAACAAGATTAGTGTTTAAGGAATTAAACATGTAACTCTATTAGAATTGAATAGAAACATCCACAGTGGCTAAGTTTCTAATTAGGTTTCCTTAAATCGTGTTGTTTTTTCATAATTCAAATATTATGACATAAAAAGGCCCATATATGTCCAACAACATTAGTGTTTAAGGAATTAAACATTTAACTCTATGAGAATTGAATGAAAACATCCACTGTGACTCAGGTTTTAATTACGATTCCTTAAATCGTGTTGTTTTTTTTCATAATTCAACTATTTTCACATACAAACTCCCATATTTTTTCAACAGGATTAGTGTTTACGGAATTAAACATTTAACTATATTAGAATTGAATGAAAACATCCACCGCGACTCATTTTTTAATTACCATTTCTTAAATCGTGTTGTTTTTTTTTCAAAATTTAAATATTTTCACAGAAAAAAGGCCATAGTTTTGCAACAAGATTAGTGTTTAAGGAATTAAACATTTAACTCTATTAGAATTAAATGGAAACATCCACTGTGGCTATGTTTGTAATTAGGATTCCATAAATCGTGTTGTTTTTCAAAATTCAAATATTTTCACATAAAAGGGCCCGTATTTATTTCAAGAAGATTAGTGTTTAAGGAATTAAACATTTAACTCTATTAGAATTGAATGAAAACATCCACTGTGACTCATGTTTTAATTACGTTTCCTTAAATCATTTTTTTTCATAATTCAAATATTTTCACGTAAAGAAGGGCGCATATTTTTCCAACAAGATTAGTGTTTAAGGAATTAAACATTTAACTCTATTAAAATTGAAAGGAAACATCCGCTGTAACTAAGTTTTTAATTAAGATTCCTTAAATTGTTTTGTTTTTTCATAATTCAAATATTTTGACATAAAAAAGGCCCATAAATTTTCAACAAGATTAGTGTTTAAGGAATTAAGCATTTAACTCTATTAGAATTGATTCAAAACATCCACAGTGACTCAGTTTTTAATTAGGATTCCTTAAGTCGTGTTTTTTTAAATTCAAATATTTTCACATAAAGAGGGCCCATATTTATTTCAAGAAGATTAGTGTTTAAGGAATTAAACATTTAACTCTATTAGAATTGAATGAAAACAATCACTGTGACTCTGGTTTTAATTACTTTTCCTTAAATTGTGTTTCTTTTCATAATTCAATTATTTCCACGTAAACAAGATTAGTGTTTAAGGAATTAAACATTTAATTCTATTAGAATTGAAAGGAAACATCCTCTGTGACAATGTTTTTAATTATGATTCCATAATTAGTGTTGATTTTTCATAATTCAAATATTTTGACATAAAAAGGCCCATATGTTTTCAACACTATTAGTGGTTACGGAATTAAACATTTAACTCTATTAGAATTGAATGAAAACATCCACCGTGACTCATTTTTTAATTAGCATCCCTAAAATCGTGTCGCTTTTTTTTCAAAATTCAAATATTTTCACAGAAAAAAGGCCATAGTTTTGCAACAAGATTAGTGTTTAATGAATTAAACATGTAACTCTATTAGAATTAAATGGAAACATCCACTGTGCCTAAGTTTTTAATTAGGATTCCATAAATCGTGTTTTTTTTCAAAATTAAAATATTTTCAAATAAAAAGGGCCCATATTTATTTCAAGAAGATTAGTCTTTAAGGAATTAAGCATTTAACTCTATTCGAGTTGAATGAAAACATCCACTGTGACTCAGGTTTTAATTACGATTCCTTAAATCGTATTGTTTTTTTTCATAATTCAAATATTTTGACATAAAAAAGGGCCCATATTTTTCCAACATGATTAGTGTTTAAGGAATTAAACATTTGACTCTGTTAGAATTGAATGAAAACATCCGCTGTGCCTCAGGTTTTAATTACGATTTCTTAAATCGTGTTGTTTTTTTCATAATTCAAATATTTTGACATAAAAAAGGGCCCATAATTTTCCAACAAGATTAGTGTTTAAGGAATTAAACATTTAACTCTGTTAGAATTGAATGAAAACATCCACTGTGACTCAGGTTTTAATTACGATTCCTTAAATCGTGTTTTTTTTCATAATTCAAGTATTTTCCCATAAAAAAGGGTCCATCTTTTCCTAACAAGAATAGTGTTTAAGGAATTAAACATTTAACTCTATTAGAATTGAATGGAAACATCCGCTGTTACGAAGTTTTTAATTAGGATTCTATAAATCGTGTTGTTTTTTTTTTCAAAATTCAAATATTTTCACACAAAAAAAGCCCATATTTTTCCAACAAGATTAGTGTTTATGGAATTAAACATTTAACTCTATTGGAAATGAATGGAAACATCCACTGTGACCAAGTTTTAAATGAGGATTCCTTAAATAGTTTTGTTATTTCATAATTCAAATATTTTGACATAAAAAAAGCCCAAATATTTACAACAAGATTAGTGTTTTAGAAATTAAATATTTAACTCTATTAGAATTGAATGAAAACATCCACAGTGACTCAGTTTTTAATTAGGATTCCATAAATTGGTTATTTTTTGCAAAATTCAAATATTTTCACATAAAAAATGCCCATATATTTTCAACAAGATTAGTGTTTAAAGAATTAAACATTTAATTGTATTAGAATTGAATGAAAACATCCCCAATGACTCATTTTTCAATTAGGATTACATAAATCGTGTTGTTTTTTTTCAAAATTCAAATATTTTCACATAAAAAGGGTCCATATTTATTTCAAGAAGATTAGTGTTTAAGGAATTAAACATTTAACTATATTAGAATTGAATGAAAACATCCACTATGACTCAGGTTTTAATTACTTTTTCTTAAATTGTGTTTTTTTATCATAATTCAAATTTTTCCACGTAAAGAAGGGCCCATATTTTTCCAACAAGATTAGTGTTTAAGGAATTAAACATTTAACTCTATTAGAATTGAAAGGAAACATACGCTGTGACAAAGTTTTTAATGATGATTCCATAAATAGTGTTGCTTTTTCATAATTCAAATATTTTGACAGAAAAATGCCCATATTTTTTCAAAAAGATTAGTGTTTACGGAATTAAACATTTAACTCTACTAGAATTGAATGAAAACATCCACCATGGCTCATTTTTTAATTAGTATTCATTAAATAGTGTTGTTTTTTTTTCAAAATTCACATATTTTCACAGAAAAAAGGCCATAGTTTTTCAACAAGATTAGTGTTTAAGGAATTAAACATTTAACTCTATTAGAATTGAATGGAAACATCTACTGTGACTCATTTTTTAATTAGCATTCCATAAATCGTGTTGTTTTTTTTTTCAAAAGTCAAATATTTTCAAATAAAAAAAGCCCATATTTTTGTAACAAGATTAGTGTTTACGGAATTAAACATTTAACCCTATTAGAATTGAATGGAAACATCCACTGTGACTCAGTTTTTAATTAGCATTCCTTAATTCATGTTTTTTTTTCATAATTCAAATATTTTGACATAAAAAAGCCCATATATTTTCAACAAGATTAGTGTTTAAGGAATTAAACATTTAACTCTATTTGAATTGTGTTAGTGCAGGATAAGACCAAGAGGGGGGTGAATTGGTCAGATTAAAACTCTTTAAAATTAAAATCAAATTTAATGGAATGTCACTGAGAGATAAAGGAGAAGTTGAACAAGAGAATTTATCCTGGTTCGATCCTTCTAACCTACGTCCAGTCCCCAGAGCACCTCTGAGCTTTGTAATCCACTAATCCAAACAAGTCAGGCACAACAGCCTTTACACTGGAGATTCACACTCCCCCTTACTACACGTAATGAAACAGAGTTTCACACTCTCTGTTTTTCTTTTGCTTTTTGATCAAATCTCAACCCAATAAATTCAAAGTCCCAACCTTGAATTAAATCACAGATTTACAGAAGATTTTGCTCAAAGAATCTCTCTTAAAGAGTATATAGCAATCAATGAAGTTCGAAGTGAGAGTTGAATAATTTCACATAGAAACAGATGAATGACTTTAATGCTCATAAAGATTGTTGTTTCTGTAATGAATGCTTGGAGCTTTTATAGATAAGAGAAATGAAGTTTCCGTTAGATAGAGTTTATTGCCCGTTATCTCATCCACCAACTCTTCGTCTTCGTCATTAATGCTACAATTAATGCTTTCTGAGTAGCGTGATTGACGAAGGCTTGATTCATGCTATCTGTCTATTGGTACAGTGTTTCTCTCTTCCTATGATCCTGAATTTCAGCATTTATGAGGGCAGGTTAAGTTCAAACATTGTTATACATGAATAAGGAAAGATACGGAGCAGGTGAAAAGCTGTCAGAGAGAGAAAATAGCAGTTGAGGAAATATACTCGAGTGTTTGATTATAATACTCGAGTGTTGGTCAAGTAATTTGAATTTTGTGAAATGATACTCGAGTGTTTTGTGTTAATGGTCGAGTTTTGTAAACACTTTTGAAGTTGCTCGAGTGTTGACTGAGAGTATTGGAGAAGAATTTGAAATTTGATGTGACTACTCGAGTGTTGAAATTATTGTTCTCGAGTGTTAAGAATACTTTCAGTTGATACTCAAGTGCTCAGAAGAAAACTAGAAGTGAAATGATTTGAAATCTCACAATACTCGAGTGTTGAAAACATAATACTCGAGTGTTGTCCATTACTCGAGTGTTTAGATGGAAGTGTTGAGTTTTGTAGAAGAAGTAGCTCGATACTCGAGTGTTGTCAACACTTTCACCTAATACTCGAGTGTTGTGCTTGAAGTGTTGTCTCTTATTAGAAAACTTTTACTCAATACTCGAGTGTTGAAAACAAGCACTCAAGTGTTGTCAACACTTCCTCCACAACTCGAGTGTTCCACTTCAAGTTCAAGTATTTTGACTCAATACTCGAGTATTCAACCTTAATACTCGAGTGTTGTCAATACTTCCATTTGTAACTCAAGTGTTATGCTTCAAGTGTTGAGTTTTCCTTTGAAAAATGAAACCCGATACTCGAGTATTACAACACAATACTTGAGTGTTAACAATACCTCAACACTAATACTCGAGTTTCACATGGGAGTATTATTTCAAAACACATTTTAACACTAATACTCGAGTATTCAAAATGATTACTCGAGTGTTTGCAACACTTCATCTCAATACTTGAGTTTTCACTTAGAGTGTTGGATTTCAGAAACATTTTTAACTTACAATACTCAAGTATTAAAATCAGGAACTCGAGTAGTCAACACTTTCAACAAAAACTCAAGTGTTGCTTGAAAGTATTGATTTTAAACTTATGAAAAACATTGATACTCGAGTATTAAAACACAGAACTCGAGTATTCTTTAATACTTCCATATAACCTTGACAGAACTCGAGTGTTTCATTAAGAACACTTAACCATTAACAATTTAAGCTATATAATTCTTGAAATCATTTTGTTATCATCAAAATAAGGCATCAACATTCTCCCCCTTTTTGATGATGACAAAAACTTTATAAAATCAGAATGGAATTATGAAGCTTAAATTTTCAAAACATGAAAAAACAGAGAGAGATTAGAGAGCTTAGAGACACAAATTCATAAAATCCCTGAAATCATAATATCATTCACACATTCATAAAGAGTCAATACAAAAACATAATGAAATACAAAACATAAAGAAAACACATCTAATTTTCTTTCTCCCCCTTTTTGTCAGCAATCAAACAAGGGGTGAAGAGGGAGAAGAAGGAGTAGGATCAGATGAAGGCTGTGGAATGGGAGTGGGATCAACAGGATCAGATGAGGGAGCCACTGAAGTCAGAGGTGGTGCAGGTATGGGCTGAGGCTCTGGGTTCAGAATGGATGAGGAGAATTCAATCATGGCCAGCACAGCATCAGTGGGAGGATCATCAAGTGACTGTGATGGAGGTGGAGGTAGAGGAGGAACAGCAGATGAAGATGCCTTTGATTCCTTAATGAACTGCTCTATGGATCCAACTCTGTCATCCAACTCACCCACTTTCTTTACCAAGGAGTCAAATTTTTCCAAAAATGCATCTCTGAATATGACAAGATCCCTGGATAAAGAAGTAACAGCCTGATCAAGAGTCCTTCCCGAGAAATAATCTCCTACCACCTTCAATGCATTCTTCAAATAAGTCTGAGTCTGAGCCTGGAATTCAGTCACAAAAGTGGTACCCATCCTTCTGAATTCTGTTTCCATGAAGTTCTGCAGAGCTGCCTGGGCAAATGATGGAGCAGAGGATGGCTATGGTGGAGCAGATGATTGAGCCTCATCTTGTCCTCTGGATGTGGCAGATGTGGTCCTTCTTTTCTTAGATGGTTGAGCCTGGACTTTGACCACATCTATGTTCATCCTGTGAAAATGCTGAGCAGAAAACAGGATAGGGTGCTCCACTTTCTCCACTATGTACCATACCTGATGAACATCAAGTATCCGAGAGACAAGACATGGGTATGGTACTGTCATTCTTTTGGACTTAGAGAATCTAAATCTCCACATCTCATTAAACACCAATTCTCCAATGTTCCTCTTCTCTTTAGCCATTATTGAAGCTAGGATGTGGTAATCTCCATGGGTTAAATGAGTGTAATTCTTACTTTTGTTCACTAAACATCTAGAGTAGATGTAGTGAACTGTTCTCTGTATCACAGGCATAGAAGCAGGATCAAAAGATAAATTGCCTGGATATTCCTCCCCAGGTCTCAGCAATTCAAACATCTCCCTCTCAGACAAATCTTTTAATTCTTTATCAAATTCATGAGTTCCAAGATAGTCATTTATATCAGCAGCTGAGATTTGAATTTCTGTGCCTCTAATCCTAGTAACCATGGAATAATGTGTAATTTCTCCCTCTTCATTTGTCGAAGAATTTGATTTCATATTGTTGTAGAAAATCCACACCATCTTAGGGGAATATGGTAAGTTAATTTCAATCAAATTCTTATAGTGCTCCATGTAAGCAGACACATCAATTCCTAATGCCTTAAGTTCTTCTAACTTCACATAAATTCCAGGGCATAAAGCATGGTTTTTGTATCTAATCTCATACTCATCAGGCTCAGTAATATACAGGGTTTTGTTATTGTAATCCTTAGGCATTACGGGTAAATATACCTTTTTGGAGCCTCTTCTTGATGATTCCCCAGGACCACTGATTCCCCCTCTCCTTTTTCTCTTCATGCTTGAGATCAACCTTCCCAGAGAGATGCTTTCAATATCTGAGTTAGAGGCTGGTGTTGATGTTTGTTGAGGGACTGAAGATGATGAAGCAGGAGCCTTCCCTTTATCCTTCTTCATGATTGACTTTGGTTGAGCAGAGGAAGACTTTCAGATCAAAGGAGCCACAATTTCCTCTTCCTCGGATTATTCCATAATCCTGATTTCCTTTGAGGATGATTGGGAGTGAGCAGGGGCCGAGGATGAGAGACTTTTGTTTTCTTGGTTCGTGCTATGGTGCTTAGAAAACAAGAGAACAGATTTTGGAGAGAATTTGGAAGTTTCGGTGTCGAGAGGATGAGTGACGAGAGATGGGAAATATGTGGATTAAAAGTGTTTTTAATGGAATAAATGGAGGGGTTTTGATGATTTGAGGATTTCGAACAAGTTTGTAACGGTTTGGGGGAGGTTGCAACTGATCGGGTGAGAGGATTTGAGAGCACTTGAGTGAGGAAAACAAGTTAGGGTTCAAGTGTTTGACAGAAAAGGGGATTTTGAATATCAGATGCGCCAACACTCGAGTGTTGAGTATCAACACTCGAGTTGAGGAAAAATAGGCAGAGTACTCGAGTATTGTAAAGTATCACTCGAGTATTGAGTGCAACACTTGAATATTATTTTTACAATATTCGAGTATTGGCTCAAAGAAGATGAACAGATATGCTAGCACTCGAGTATTGCTTCTGAGTACTCGAGTGTTGAGCCCCGCTTGCCAACGCTTGAGTATTAGTCTTCCAGTACTCGAGTATAGGGGTCCCCTTACCTTCAACGCGTGCCATCACTCGAGTATTCGTATAGAGTACTCGAGTATCGGGGTCTTCTATTCTAAACAACACCGCAACACTCAAGTATTGAACTTTCAATACTCGAGTATTTGAATTCTTAAGTTCAAAATACTTACCATACTCGAGTGTTGAGATTGAACACTCGAGTATTACCTTTACTTCCATTTAATACTCGGGTATTTGACTTCCAATGCTGCTCAGTACTCGAGTATTGATTCTCAGAACTCGAGTATTACTCCTTGGTCATCACTTGGATCTGAAACTCGAGTATTTCAACATTTTAAGCAATTAACACTCGAGTATTACCTCATAGCACTCGAGTGTTCATCAAAAATTTGTTGAATACTTCCATTTTTTGCTTCAGTACTCGAGTTTTATTTTCAAGTGTTAATTTCAACACCTGCAAAACTTTATCAAACCACTCTGAAGCTTAAGTCAGTAATTATATAATCATCAAAATAACATTAAATCAACATTGTACTTACAATTCATTGGGATTTACCATTCCCAATTCTCTTCTGATATTTGTGAATTGCCTCTGGCCAAGGGCTTTGTGAAAATATCAGCTAGTTGAAGATGTGTAGGAATGAATTCAACTTTAATATCTTTATTTTGCACATGATCCCTGATAAAATGATGTCTTATATCAATATGCTTGGTCCTTGAATGATGCACAGGATTCTTTGAGAGATTTATGGTGCTTGTGTTATCACAGTAGATGGGAATTTCTTTGAAAATCATTCCCAAGTCCTGGAGTTGCTGCTTCATCCA
>JANTPZ010098637.1:0-40007 GCA_025593235.1 Vachellia pachyceras
ATTAAGAAACTACTTAATCTTTCATACCAAGCTCTAGGAGCTTGCTTCAAACCATAAAGAGCTTTCTTTAATTTATAAACATAATTTGGTTTAGAAATATCTTCAAAACCAAGAGGTTGTTTAACATGAATTTCCTCCATGATAAAACCATTTAAGAAAGAACTTTTGACATCCGTTTGAAATAATTTGAAATCCATTAAACAAGCAAATGCAAGTAATACACGAATAGCTTCTAATCTTGCCATAGGAGCATAAGTTTCATCATAATCAATGCCTTCTTCTTGATTATATCCTTTTGCAACCAATTTTGCTTTGTTTCTAACAATGATTCCGGATTCATCAAGTTTCTTTCTAAACACCCATTTTGAACCAATGACAGGATGATCATTGGGTCTGGGTACTAAGTCCTAAACTTGATTTCTTTCAAATTGATTTAGTTCTTCTTCCATGGCTATTATCCAATCATTGTCAAACAACGCTTCCTCAACATTCTTAGGCTCCATTTGTGAAATGAAAGCTGAAAATTGAGCCTCATTAATAAATCTTTTTCTAGTTTGTACACCTTCACTCACCTCTCCAATCACTTGATTGATGGGGTGATTGCAGATGTACTTCCAAGCTCTTGGTTAAGGGGATTGAGGATGTCCATCTGATTGTTCATTTTCAAAATCTTGAGATGGCTGACAATCAGTTGTACTATCCTTATTTGTATTTTCAAAACCTTTTGAAATAATAATTTCTTCATCAACATCAGATTTTATAGGAGGATTAGTTTCAACAAACACTACATGCACATATTCCTCTACCACACATGTTCTTTTGTTAAAAACTCTAAATGCTTTACTTCTATTTGAGTAACCAAGAAATAAACCTTCATCAGACTTAGGGTCAAACTTACCAAGATTATCCTTACCATTATTATGAATGAAGCATTTACTTCCAAAGACATGAAGATAAGATAGATTTGGTTTTCTTCCTTTAAATAGCTCATATGGTGTCTTTCCAAGTGATGGCCTTATGTACGCTCTGTTTGAGACGTAGCAAGCTGTGTTTAGAGTATCTGACCAAAAGACTTGTGACACCTGCTTCTCTATCATTATTGCCCATGCAATGTCTGCCAACACTCTATTCTTCCTCTCCACCACTCCATTTTGCTGAGGAGTCCTTGGCGCTGAGAAGTTGTGATTGATTCCTTCATTTTCACAGAAGGCAGCAAAGTCTCCATTCTCAAACTCTCCTCCATGATCTGTTCTAATGGAAACAATAGATATACCTTTCTCATTTTGGACCTTTTTGTCAAAAACAGTGAATAATTTAAATGTTTCATTTTTAAAGGCTAAGAACATAGTCCATGTGAATATGGAATAATCATCAACGGTCACTAGAGTATATAAATTTCCTCCTAAGCTTTTCACCCTAGCTGGACCCATCAAATCCATGTGAAGTAGTTCAAGAGGCCTTTTAGATGAAAGTTTTTTTTTTGATTTAAAAGATGATTTGGTTTGTTTTCCCAACTGACAAGCATCACAGACCAAATCATTTTTGAATTTAAGTTTTGGAAGCCCTTGAACTAGTTCATTTCTGATTAATTTGTCAAGTTGATGCATGTTCACATGGGCAAATCATTTATGCTACAATTGGGTTTCATCAGCTTGACTAATTAAGCAGGAGTTTGTGAAATTCTTTTCTAATTCAATAGTGTAGTAGTTACCATCTCTAAGGGCTCTGAGTTGAATGTTCAACTTCTCTTTATCAATGAGAAGATCTTTCTTGTTAATGATGAAAAATTCTTCAGAGTCAAATATCACCCAATTTCCTTTGTATGTGCTCTGACTCACACTAAGAAGATTATGGCAAAGTCCTTCCACATGATATACATCTTTTACAGAAGCTCCATTGGTATTAGCAATTTCTGTTGATACCTTGTTTTGATAATAACAAAAATCTCAAATTATGGCAGGATTTGGAATATGAGATAATGTCTGTGCAACTGTGTTGAAAATGTCAGAAGAATTTTGAAACCTGAGTCCCAGTTCTTGAAACTTCAAGTTCTATAATTATTTTTCAAAACTGGAAGTTTTGAAAACAAGTTTTGTAGTCAAATTCAAAAACTCGAGTTCCATGTTTTAAAACCTGAAGTTCTATAACGTGCAACCAAAACTAGAAGTCAAAACTTGAGGTTTCAACTTCAAGTTTTCTCACAACATTATAGAACTTGAGTTCTATCTTTTTCAAAACTTGAGTTTCACAACTGTGACACAAAACTTCAAGTCATAACTTGAGGTTTTAGCTTCGAGTTCTGTTATCATGTTATAGAACTCGAGTTCCAAGTTTTCCAGAACTCGAGTTCCATAACTGTCTCTTAAAACTTGATTTCAAAACTGGAAGTTTTCACAGAACTTGAGTTCTGCTATTTTCTAAACTCGAGTTCCATGCCTTGGAAATTTTATATGTTCAAAAACTTGATGTACAAACTCGAGTTATCACTGAAAGTTTTCCAAAAGTCGAGTCTCTATTTTTCCAAACTCGAGTCTCAAGGGCCTTTTCAACTGAACAGCTTTAGAACTCGAGTCTTCAATTTCACAACTTGGAGTTTTACCACTGGACTCCAAAACCTGATATCAAAACCTGAAGTTTTCCAATAAAAGTTTTTCAACTAGACTTCAGAACTTTTAAATGCAAACTCAAGTTACAATTGGGAGTTTCATTACATGAACATGAACTTGATGTGATAAAACTCAAGTTATGAGATGATGATAACTCGAGTTCTCTCTTCTCTCTGACATGACTTCTGACACAGCTGCACCTACTGCTATCAGAGCTTTCCTCTTTCGTGTTGGAACATTTTGAATGTTACCTAACATCATAAATGCACTTTAGCACTTTCTTCTGAACAGCTAGGTCATTCGAGGAATGGAGACGAGTATTTACTTTGTTGCCGTTGAACGCATTAATTACAGTCATTAATGAAAAACCTGAAAAACCACAAATGTGAGTAACAGACCGAAGCTTCTTTCCAACAGACATTGAATTTCTGAGTAACGGCTAATGAATGAAGACTCAGATATAAATGAAGAAGTATTGAAGATAGAAAGGAAGATATGAGATTACTTGAGAACGCTATTATTGTCTGCAACTATCTTTCTGTCATCTTGTAAATCAATTCTTGTGAGCTTCAGTATTTGACTATCTACTCTTCCAGAGAGGTTATCTTGTCAAACCCTATTGTTATCTTGTGAGATATTCAAGGTTGGGACCTTGAATTTGTTGGGTTGAGAAATTGTCAGAAAAAAGAGTACGCAAGACTCTGTTGTGTTACTTGTTGTGAGGGGGAGTGAGAATCTCCTTTGTAAAGGCCCAGTGAGCCTAGTTGTTATTATCTAGTGGATTGAAAATCTCAGGAGAGCCCTGAAGACTGGACGTAGGTCAGAAGGACCGAACCAGGATAAATCTGCTGCATTTTTCTTCTCTCTGCTTTCACCAGTGATTTCGTTTAATTTCTGCGATTGAGTTTTTTTTCAATTTTAAAAACCTCTTGGTCAAATCCTACTTTAACACTTTCTCCTACTCCTGTAATTTTTCCTGATTGATTTCCTCCGAAGCTTACTTTTCCTCCATCCTTGGCTTTCAAGCTGACAAATTTGCTTTTGTCACCTGTCATGTGTCTTAAGCATCGACTGTCAATGTACCACTTGTTTGCTTTGGATGCTTTAAGAAAAGCCTCTTCTGTGTCAGATTCTTCTTCTTGAGCCACAAGACAAAGGTTAGCTTCTTCCTCTGCTTCATTCTCTTCTTCATCTGAGCTGTCACCCCAGATGCCTAAGACATAGGCCTTCTTCTTCTTGACGAATTTTGGCTTCTTCTTTTCTTTCTCTTTGTTCTGAGCTGCTAGCTATGGGTAATCAACTCTCACATGGCCAGGCTTGTTGCATTTATAACATATAATTCTACTTGATATTCCTTTTTGTGGCCTTCAGAAGTTTTGAACCTTTCTGTACATGCGTCTAAACTTCCTGACGACCATTGCCAGTTCTTCATCCTCCACATCATCTTCCTCATCCTCTGATTCAGGTTCCTTTTGTTTCTCCTTAATGGTTTTGAGGGCCAGTCCCTTTTTCTTTTTCTCTTCAATGTTTGACAGCTCCTTTTTGAATTTCTGCTTGCTTTCATACTCAGCAAGACTTCCAAAAAGAGCTGCTACTGAGGACATTGATTCTCCACGGGATTCTTCTATGGCTATGACCTTGGCTTCCCATTTTATCATTTGAGAATGTTGATAATATGTTTTGCCAAAGGCTGCCAATTTGTTGATGAGATGTGTGTGACACATTTGGAATTCAGCAATGGTTTCTTCAGCTCTCATCCTGAGTAAATCATACTCAGTGGTCAGCATGTTGACTCTGCTTTCCTTCACTGCTTCAGTGCCTTCATATGCTATTTCCAGTGCATCCCACATATGTTTTGCAGAAGGTAGAGTACAGACTTTGAAGAAATCATCCTTATTTAGTGCTGCCTGCAATATTAGTACTTCCTTTCTGTTGAGATGAACTCGCCGTAGATCTTCACTGTCAAACTCAGCACGTGTTTTAGGAGTTAGCCCATCTTCTACCTTCATAGGCACATAGTTTCCCTATTCAAATACATCCCACAAATCAATGTCAGTTACTAAAATGAAGTTTTAAAATTTAATTTTCCAAAAAGAAAATTTTTGGCTATTGAATGCTGGAGGCCTGGTGATGGAAGCTCCGTCAGTAAGTATATGCTCGCCAAATCCTGCCATGATCACTCTTGAGACTGTTATGTCCTTTAAACAAGAGACCTGCTCTGATACCAAATGTTATAATAGGATTTGACCAAGAGGGGGTGAATTGGTCAGATTAAAAAAATTTAAATCTTTAAATCACAAAGATAAGAACAAAGTCACTGATAGAGAAGAACAATGATGAACATAGTGATTTATCCTGGTTCGGTCTCCTTGACCTACGTCCAGTTCTCAGAGCACCCCTGAGATTTCCAAATCCACTATCAACAATGAACTGAGGCTTCACAAGCCTATACAATTTGGGAATCCACTCCCCCTTACTCTTTTCACTAAAACAGGGTAGCACGCTCTCTGCTTTCTATCTCTTTTTCAGCCCAATAGACTCAAGGTCCCATCCTTGAGTTTCTCACAGATTTACAAAGTGTTTTTGCCAAAAGAATCTCTCTCAAAAGAGTAGATGGCTAATAATGAAGCACATAAGGAATATTAAAGGAATTACAGAGAATGAAATGAATAGCGTCGAATGCTCAAAATATTTGTTGTCATCTTTCTCTGTATTGAATGCTTCTCCTTTTATAGTTGAGAGTTGATGAAGTGTCCGTTAGACTCCATTAATATCTGTTACTCTCAACAACGATAATCTAATTCTTCATTAATGGCATTTAATGCTACTGAGTTAGACAACGGTGAATGTTGCATAAGAACGTTAAAGTCTCCGAGCCTCGGACCATGCCTGTGCTTCTTTCCTCATTTATTGTCTTAAGCTTATGCATTTATGAGAGTAGTTAGTATTTAAAATGTCGTTACACAGATAAGGAAAGTATGTGTGTAGCATAGGTTGAGTGTGTAAGACATAAAGCTGTCAGAAGAGTAGTGCTCGAGCATAACCCATTCAATGCTCGAATATTGCTTGATAAATTTCAAAGAAAAATTCAATACTTTGATATATTACTCGAGTATTTTATGAAGGTGTTTAAAAAGGAATCAAATACTTGAGTGTTAAATCATAATGCTTGAGTACTGATAATGCTTCTTAATATTGCTCGAGCATTATGTGAAAGTATTGAGAAAAAGAATAACAATACATTTCAATGCTCGAGTAATAAATCTTGGTGCTCGAGCATAAAGAGTGATGTCAGTGTTTGCTGGAGTATTTTCAAGAAGTATTGATGAACAATAAAAATTTTTGGCCCGATGCTCGAGTATTAGCAGTGCTTCCAGTTAATGATTGCAGTATCTGCTCCCAGTGTTGTAGGAAAAGCTTCAATACTCGAGCACTGTGAATTAGTGCTCAAGCATTGGCTCTGCTGGAATGCTTTGCTTAAAGTATTGTCTGAAAGTATTGTTAGAGACTCTCAATGCTCGAGCACTGGTTCCTAGTGCTCGAGCATTGGCTGTATTTTCAGCCAATGCTTAAAGTGTTGTCTGAGAGTATTTTCAAAAACCATAATACTCGAGCACTGGTTCTCAGTGCTCGAGCATTGACTGTGCTTTCAGCCAACACTTGGAGTATTACATTGGAGCACTGTCTGAAAGCCCTATTTTAGCTTAATGCTCAAGCATTGAGTTACAATGCTCAAGCATTGGCAATGCTTTCTACCAATGTTTGAAGTGTTAACTGAGAGTATAGATTAAAACTTCATTTTCAAAACAAGATGCTCGAGTATTGACTTCCAATGCTCAAGTATTGACAATACTTCATGTCAATACTTGGAGTATTCACTGGAAGCACTGATTTTTCTTAAGTTTAAAAACCATAGTGCTGGAGCATTGAATTCCAATGCTCGAGTAATGTTGATACTTTTACAAAAACACTCGAGTATTTTCATGAAGCACTGAAAACAAAAATATTCTCAAAAATTCAAAGATATTTTCAATTGCCTAGATTTTCACTAAAACATTTATTTGTTATCATCAAAACAAGGTATCAACAGAAAGCATTGCAGCTTTCAAAGATTTTTGAGGGGCAGGTTCTTGTTTTTTTCTTTTTCTGTTTTTAATTTCAAAGATTTAAATAGTTCTACAAGAAATCGTGATTCTATGATTGATCAATATGCTTGGATGGACAAAGGGAAAATAGAAAGGAGAAAATGGACAAATAGTTGAATTATTAAAATATCTTTAGTTAAAAATCTTTAAATAAATAGTTAAATAACTAAGTATCCTTAAAATATATCAAATATAGTTTCAAATTAAATATAATAATAAAAATTATATTAATCATTTTGGAATGTATCAAACTGTTTACCTCTTGGTATGGGCCCCACAAGCCGATTTTGTGAAAGGTTCAAAACAGCAAGAAAGTTCAGGTTCATCATTACTTGAGGATCTCACCCTTGAGCTTGTTGCATGACAGATCTAACCATTCTAGACTTGTCAATTTTCCAATGGACTTTGGAATAGAACCAGTGATTCTATTGTGGGAGATATTAAACCCTATTAGTGCATGTAACTCTCCAATGACATTTGGAATCTCCCCTTCAAATATATTGTTTGATAAGTTAATGGTCGTGAATATTGTCAAAATCCTATCCAACTCTATGGTATATGATCTCTAGTCGTTTTAAGACCAAATTTAATACTCAAGATTATGTAGCTAGTGGCACAATCCTAAGGTCGATCTCAAAGGAGATTTAGTTGTCCCTAAGTAATTAGTTAGCAATTAAATTCAACAACTTAAGGGATGAAACTAATTTGGTTTATCTGTTCTGAATGAGCAGTGGTCTTTATCTATTCTTTGTTTTGCTTTTCTTGTAAACCAAATTGAAATGTAGTAGACTAAACTATGCAAGTAAATCGGTATGTAATTTGCTTCCCAGGAATCATGACTTTGCCCTCATTGCCATTCCAAACATTACTGATTCATCCTCCATACCTTACTATTTTCACAATCAAACAGATATGAAATAGATTTGCAGAAATACAGTTCAGCCACTTCCAAGAGCACTATTGATCAATACCACTCATTTAATTCACAACAATCAGATGCAAAAGTTAATCAACTACATGAACTGACTGATGCTAATCTCAATCAAGAAGCAAATCTCAGAACTAATATCATTAAATTCAACCAATTATTCTGATCGTGAAGGAATGAAACCATTCTACACTCTTAGATGTTTTATCATGTTATCACATATCAACAGACAAAATTGAAAAGCATAATGAGGAACAGGTAACTCCCTGCATATATAAAGCTCAGGCTCGGTCTTGGCTCTTGGGAAAGCAAAAGAAAAATTAGCTGAACATAGCGATGTCACCAGAAACAACAGCGGAGGTACTAATGTTTTCAGCCATCACGTGATCTAGACTGAGAGAGAACCTCCTTCTATGCGGTTATTATTCCCAGAGACGACGAATAAGCAAGATCAGTGAGAAGGCTCGGATGACTCTAAAATGCAGGCTCAATAACAGATTTCCTTCCTCTTAAAGTCTTGCTGATCAAGAGATAACCACGTTCGGTTCATGAGTCATGGATCTGCATATTCTCTACTCCAAACGTGTGAGGGTTGCAACTCTGGAAGGTGATTGAAATTATAAGAGCTGTAGAGATCTCTGCAGCAAAGTCGATGGGTCTTCAAGTGATGCGATGGACACAAGGATGACCGATGGTGTATGGGGAGCTGGTGCAAGGCGTCTGGAGGTAATGGTTGGGTCGCTGTTCAGGATTCACTGAGGATGGATCTGGAAGGAAGAGGTGAGAGCTGCAAAGATCTCTGCCGAAAGCTCTTGCGTGTTGCCATGAAATGAGTAACCAATAGCGCCTGCGATGAGATCAGGTACTGTGGGAAAATTGAGAGCATCGCCGACTGGAGTAGAATGGTAAGGGTTTGTAAACTGGAATGAGACAGCGATTACAGTGTGTGGTGATCAGAAGAACGAGTGAGATGAAGTGAAATGGTGGAAGCTGCAAAAAATCTCTGCAGCTCAGGTGAGTTGTCGCCAGAAGAAAAAATGTTGTCCCTGGTTAAAGTGATGATCCCTTGGATAAAAAGGTGGAGTTCCTGGATCAAAGGATGAAGTCTCCTCTTGCTGCTCTCTGTTGGCTTCTAACTTTTCTGCACTCTTTTGCTGCCAGCTGTCCGTCTTTTTAGTTAAATTCCAACCGAATTTGTTGCATCCGTTTCTCTTCCTTTTTGGGCTGGTTAAAACAGTAAGCACATTCACAGCCCGGTTTCTGTTGAGCTTAAAACTATTAATTAAAATCAAGATGCATCTGTGCTTAGTGGAAACTCTTCAGCCTCCGTCCTTATCTCTCTATTTGTCTCTAACATAATGTGGTCCAAAACGCAGCGTTTTGTTACTTTTCTTTCCAGCAATCACTCTCCAAAACATCCTACATATTAAGCAAAAAAATGATGCAATTAAAATAATAGGCATTTTTAATAAATTCAAGGAGTGACAAAAGTATCTCAAAATTAGCAACAAATTCCTTTAATCCCTTATTAACAAAATTAGCCTCTAATTGGTATTTTTATGCTCAAATAAAGTCTCTAAAGGTTTATATTGAGTACATTTACACCTTATAAAATAATGAATTCACAATTTATCCTAAATTTCTTTTTGCAATTTGACACAGTGTGATATTCTATATCAAATTGATAGCTCCAACATTTGTTTGAACAAGCTTCATGTTATCCTCTGTCCATTCTTCTGGTTTCTAAGGTGGCTTCTTCTGAGAGTGTCCCTCTAGCAATTATGCAGTAGCGTTGACTAGGTCAAAGGTTTGTTGTAAGTTCTAACCTATTTATATTATATAACTTCTATTCCTTACTATAAGAGACAGTTGATACTTTTTGGGATATTATGGAAACAAATTAACAAATATATATATCTATTATTTATTTTCAAAACTAATTTGCTTGATTTATAAATTGATATAATCTAACGATACATATAAATATTTCAGGATGTATGTTATAATTAAATGGTTTTTTAAATTTTTATATCACCCCAAAAAGTCAGCTGGCTCTTATATTATGAAACGGAGATAGTACTACCTTTACCTCTACGGTTTTATATACAATATGATCAATTAAAGAAGAATAAGAAAGCTAAATAAATTATTTAATTATAGTATACGTTATATAATCTCTCTGAAATATTTATATGTATTATTAGATTATATATCATTTTATAAATTAAGTAAATTAATTTGAAGAAAAACAAAAAATATGAAAAATTTAAAGTAATTTATTTAGCTTTCTTAAATTAGTCTTAGGTCTAATATCAAGAACTAGAGGTAGTATTTAAGAAGGAAGGGAGTGTTAGTTATTTTGGATAAAAAAAATTAAAGCTATAATATAAAGAAAGCCAAATGATTAATTTACAGAGTTTGAGAAAATTAGTTAATTAAAAAAATGTGTAATTGGTTTCTCTAAAATACCCCATTAATTTATGCAATAGAAACTAACCACATACATGTGGAAATCATTCTTTAATAAGAGCAATGAACATGGTGAAACGCCGGAGATATGCCCAATTTTCATCAACCTTATCCCCTCTTGCTTTTTATATGAAACTTTGATGTGATTTATAAAAAAGACAACAATTCTCACTCGCTTATGAACTGAACTATAATTTTTTTTAGGCAAAGAAAAGGATGTGGGTCTATTTAATTTATGTTTTCATTTAAATTGAAAATCTATGAGCCTCCGTTTCCCATTACAAAAAGAAAAGGCCCAAATAACCTCATTTAGCCTCACATCTTGATCTCTAGAGATAGAGACAAAACGAGATACTACCAAACACATCACGTTCAAATGGCACTCATCATCCATATCATAACCAGCTTCAGAACGGCAGCCATTTTTGCTGCTTTAGTAATAATTGCAACATCTAACAAGACAACATCAGCTAAGGCTCCATCTCCTCCGGGCCCCGGCATAGCTCCCGCGCCGGGAAAGGCGATTTCAGAATGCTTCAAAGCCTTAGTGAACACATCAGATTGCCTGAGCTATGTGAAATCTGAAAGTAACCTCACAGAACCAGAAAAAGGATGCTGCTCAGAGATGGCGGGGCTAGTGGAGAGCAATCCCATATGCTTGTGTGAGCTGCTTGGCCATCCTGAAGCTACTGGTTTCACCATTGATGTTAAAAAAGCTCTCAACCTTCCTTCTCTTTGTGGAGTGTCTTCTGCTCCTAATGTTACCTCCTGCTCAGGTTCGTACATACACTTCAATAATCTTCTCTTGGTTTTCTTTGTGTTCGATCTGTCAGAATTGTGTAAGAATCGTGAGAGGGGTAATCAGATTTTTGGAATCAAATCTAGTTTTCATCATCACTACTGATTATTTAGTGATAGTGTTATAATTTTAAAAAATGAATCAAAAGAATCTTTTAAACTCTAGTTTATCATTGACATATCGCATATGCAGATCCAACAATCACGGTGTCTTTTTCCTGTCAAAATTATTTTTTATAATAAAGCAAACATCGATGTATGTGAAGAATTCACCGTTTTCAATAAGGGATGCTATTTTTTATCAAAAAAATAAGGTGATGCTATTTGCAATTTCACATTGATAGTGCTTATTCTATAATTTTGTTTGTGATCCATATTTTTTTTTCATTAAACTTGAGACCCATATACATACTATAACATTTGTTAAAAGAACATATTGTTCATAAATAATTAATAATGTGACTCGCCTCATTTTTTACAGAACCGTACAGAGATCACACTTTAGTTTATTTTTTGAAATTTAATTTTTTGTAAGGTCATTATAAGACTTGAAATAGTTTTTTCTATATACATTATTTGAAGAATCATCAGCGACATGCTTATGTAAATGGTGGAGCTTGTTTTAAATTTTGTGCATGTGTGTGTATATATTCAGCCCCACCTAGTGTGACAAGACTTTGTTATGTTATTGCTGTGTGTGTATATATTTGGTAAATGCTCGGGCAAAACGCCTAATCAAACATTATTCATCAAATTTTATATATATATTGATGATATTTGAGTGAAAATATAAAACAAAATAAACATGTTTGTGTAGAGAAAAATTATGTGATTATATATTTTATCAGAATATATGATTTTATTTTTTGCTTCTCTCTTACCGAACTCATAGTCAGTGTTTAATTTGATTTCATGGTATTGGTCATGATTTGTATACTACCACTTACAGTCATTAGTAACAATTTTTTTATTATTATCATTTTTAATTTTATAATTGTATATAAAATTTCACATGTGATCATGAATATTTATTAAATTTTTACAATTGTGTGTGTTGCAGCTGCCGGAGTGCCAGTGTCGTTGGCTCCAATAAGTCAAGATGCCATGTCTCCGAGTAAGACAATGAAATATTTCCATTATTATAAATAATAGTATCATTTTTTTCCTTTTGATAAAGTACTCATTATTATTAACCCTTTTCAATATAATGTTCTACTTTTGGTTGTCCCCACCACGTGCTATGCTTATCAATGTAGCCAGCTATACAAATTTCTTTCACTCAAATTTAAGTGAATCGCTACTTTTATTTGTCAATTGATTTACATTCACATGGAGCTAATTATATAAATTTACTATTTATGTTAGTTTGTCAACTGTGTACTCCAAGTAATTAATATGAATCTGTGTAGAAAGATACATACAGCTTTCCCTCTCTATCTTGAGAGAACTTTCACAGTTCTCCAAAGAACAGCCTCTGATACTTTTCAGAGGCTGAAGGCTCTATCTTCCTCTTAATGTAGGTGTACAGGTCTGTCAGATATGGAAAGGGACAATAGTAGTCGGAGTTCGAAAAAGAAAATATGAATCTGTAGTAATCAATTAATCTGAATTTTCTTGCCAAAAATTCATGTGTTTGATTAAGTGACACCAAGAAAACTGAATTAAACATAATAGATTATTTAAAGGGAGACTTTTCTAAGAACTTCCACAAGAATTAACCGATTTAATTAATGCCCTTGCTTTAATTTTCTGTCATTTTGCAGGTGATGACGAAGCAAGAGAAGGATCAGCACCAGGCCCTTCCAGAGAAGAATCCACTTTGACCTATCTTCCAAATGAAGATGACGAAGATGCAGCTTCCACCATTATCAAAGACTCAACGCTTAATTTCATATTTGGCTTGGCCACTGCCATCATTTTCATATTAAATTATGATTTATAAACATTATTCACTTGTATGTTCTTAGACTGCCAGTTTTATTGGACTCATATATATATATATAGCCCCCATTTACATTAATTCATTAGATAAAAGGTATTTTGGTCCTCTTCGAGAGTGAGAACTTCGTGTGAGTTTCTCCATGGCAGTAATCAAAACTCCTCAGATCATCACTTCTGTGAGATGAGATGCTAAAGTGAGTTCACCTAAGAGACTCAGGTAATGTTTAGTGCGTGAAAAAAGTTTTTTTTAAAATGAGAAAAATTAAAATGAAACTGCCTTATGTTGTAAGGCAATGGTACCGTCTTTCCTTTTTCCTTGATTCCCATCAATATTGCATGAGTGTGAACCTATGATGTACATGTGGTCTTTTATGGCACATGGAAATTTTTTTATTAATGAGAGAAAAATTTATGGGATGGCTGAATCCTACTCTTTCAATAAATTGGGAAGACACAACTTTTAGTACTCAAAAGTTCTACCCAATTTACTATTTGATTTTTGTATTTTAATTAGTATTTGGTTTTTTATCAGAACTCTATTATCTCACAATTTTAATTAAATAAAATATTTTCGTACATTGAATACATTAAATAAGCTTCAACCAAAATTACATCAAATAGATTGGATATCATGATTAATAGCAGTTTGATATTTTGAAATCATAAGGACCAAATATCTTGTCGTCAGGCTTCCAAATTAGTCAAAGATTAACCAAATCAAATCGTGTTCTAGTTATGGAGATAGATTCCTAGTCCTCTAACCAATTTCAATCAATTGAGTGTGTTGGGATATGGGCTACCCCTGATGGATTAGGCTCAAAACCCATTTTGGGGCAAAAGCGTCAATGTGCAAATCTTTAGGAACAAAGCTGTAATTTTCCTTAAAGGTTTGAATTAGAAAATAAAATGAATATGGGTGGGAACAATTTTTATCATGGGCGGTTGTTTTATTAATAAAGGGATAACACCCATTATCCCTGACAGACGTAAGACGCAGAAAACTATCCTCCTCTCCTCTCTTCTCTTCCATTAGTGCATTTGCTGTGAACATTGTTCTTTGGGTCCAAGACAAATTGTGATCCAGAGATCGCGTGGGTATATGCAAATTCGTAATTCAGCATCTATAGGTACGCACGGAAATCCTTTAGTGGTATCAGAGTAGAGTGATTTCCTGAGGCAATTTTACTCACTGTTCAAACATGAATTTCCGCAAGCATGAATTGCACTGTGTATATTTCTCTTTTGAAGTTTTATGAAAGTCGCTTTTGTTTTCGTGTGGAATCTACAATTGTGATGCATAATTTTCTATCTTCATCATAGTGCCATGTCCATTTCGTTTTATCTCTGCATATCTGTAGATACCTTGTGCCTCATAAAACGAAACAAAATAAAAAAACAACAAAACTAAAATAAAACAAAACCCAAAAATGAAACTCAAATCTGGGTCCTCATAAAACACACATTTTAGGATTAGAAAACATGTCCATCATGTAGAGCTCGTCAAAATGAAGACGTAGCCACCGAGATCGTGAAGAACGGACACCGGATGACAGAGTTACGGAGGAAAAATGACTCACGAGTTCCGTCGCTTTTTCCAGAAAAAGAGATGGACCCAGGCTCTGAAAATTCTCCCATTGTGGTCTCATTGATACGAAGAAATAGACACCAACAACGTGAAAAATCGACGTCGGACGGTGAGATATGGTGGAAAAATGAGTCGGGTCCGTCGAACCTGACTGTTTTCATCCCTAACCCCGCTGGAGGTCAGGGATGAACAATAACTGCCCATGAATTTAAAAAAAAATAAAAAAGAGGCTGACAGCGCGGGGAGAGGCAAGCGAACAGGTCGAGGCGCGAGTCAAAGTCAGGCAGGTTAACCCGACCTACTAAAACGAAAACGGTACGTTTTAGAAATAAAAAAAACTTTTTTTACTGACGGATTGAGCCACAGCAAGGCCCAAACCATAAAAAAGGAGGCTGATGGATTGGGCCAACACGAGGCCCAAAACTAAAAATATTGGTTGGGCCAAAGTGGGCCCAAAACAAAACAAAATTAAAAAAACAAAAAAAAAATACTCGAGTGCCTATGCCAGATTTGAACCCGTGACCTGGAAACAGAGGCACTGAAGCCCTACTAACTAGACTAAGCGTATTATTGTGAAACAAAAAACAAAAACAAATATTAATAAAATACAAAAACAAAAAAGGGGGAAGGGGTGAGTGAGGCTACGTGGCAAGGTCTTGAGACATGAGGATCACATCATCATTTTTTTGGAATTAAACTTCTTTAGGCGCGTGAGGGCGCGTGGACCATCAAAATGAGATTCGACTTGTTCCTAAAAATCCTAAAATTCAAGAGCTTCATTTTGATATGCTATGTGCCTATTTTGGAGGCAATTTAGATCTATTTTTGATGTAAATCAGTGCTTAGTTAAATATTTCTTAAAATATTTCAAAGTAATAATTCAAAGCAATTGTTTTTTGGAAAACAATGGACAAAAAATCTCAGATGGCATTGAAACACTGTCTTACGAACTAGTGTGCATTGAATATATGGATGAACATCTTCGTAATGATGATCCTAAGAAAGTATTTGATGATGATCTTGAAAAGGATCATGAGGAAGATCCTCAAAGGGGAACCTACATAAAACCTTGAGGATGATCCAGAAGAGGAACCTGATCAGAACTTTGAGGGAGGTCAAGAGGAACCTCAAGAGGTCTACTCCGACCCAAGTCCTCAATCCTCGTTCTCATTCAACTTAAAACTTCAAAAGTGGTGATGAGGAGGTTGACTGACCTTTTTCCCCCGCCATGATATCTGAATATGATGTAATGAAAAATGACATCATTGTGAGCTATGTCAACAGCATAACTGACAATGAAATTGCAGAATTCTATGTGAATGTCATGATGAAGTATCGTGCCGCAGTTAGAGCTGTAGGCACATTCACATTAACAACCATATGGGTTGATGCAATAAATAGAACAACGAGATTTATATTGAACAAAAACCAATATAGATTGAGGAAACAAATAGTCGACTATTGTATTGTAAATATCTAAAGATGTATTGTACTTTAGATTTATGTGTTTTTCCTTCTATGTTTTACTAATGTGTTTAGAACATGACTTAGTGCATTGTTGTGTGAAATGTGACATGTTCAGTTTATGTGAATTATTATGAAATCGTTATTGTAATTCACATGATATGTCACTATATTACACTTTTTTATAAGTGGGAGCTTTTAGAAAGTGAGACTTCTAAAAGTCAACGATTTAAGAAGTACTTATATAAAATTCGTGAAAGAAAATAATGTAGTTACTTGTGTTTGTGTGATGGGATGTACAAATGTATTCTCCTTATCACAGATCTAGTGTTGAAATTATCTTCTTGTCAAGAATAATATAATTATAAGACAATGTATACTGTGATGTACTACATAATCGCTAAAAACTCAGCTATATAAGCAAACATTTATTGATAAAATACCATGTCACCTCAGACTAGGAAATGGCAACAAAAAGCATAATTGCTGAGTTGAATAAAGGGGACAAGTTGAATGGTGACAACTGGGATATCTGGCACCGTAAGGTGCAATATATATTGGAGGAACAGGAGGCCCTTGAGCCACTGACCACCATTTTGGTGGAACCTGAAGCTGGGACTACAACCCAGCATAGGAGGAACCTGGAGTTATACCAGACTTGGAAAAAGAAGAACAGTATTGCAAGAGTTACCCTGCTGAGCACAATGGAAAATGACCTAATGTGTCAGAATGAAAAACATCCAACTGAACATGCCTTGTGGGCAGCTCTCAAAGACAGGTTTGGTGGAACGTTAACCACCAAACTTAGGAGGTTGACAATCAAGTTTAACACATATAAGCTTCGGGATAATGCACCCACGAAGCAATACCTTTGATACATGTTAAACATGATTAGAGAGCTCCAGGACGCTAGACATACACTAACTGATGAGCAGCAAGTGTAGGCTGTAACAGATCACTTCCCCGTAGTTGGGAACATATGAAAGTCAACTTAACTTCATCACTTTTGATGATGTTGTGAAGCACCTTGAGCTTAAGGATGAACGCCTGGAGGAATATAAGACTTCTGGGCATGTCTATTACACCGAGGATGCAGGCCCTTCCAATGCTAAGCCCGATTTTAAGAAGGACAAGAAATTTCGTGGAAAAGGCAGGAAGGATATCCCTATATTCAAAAGGGACAGAAGGCAATTCAAGAAGAAAGGATCTAAAGGCGGCATGAAGAAAGTTGACCTGAATAAGGTCAAATGCTATGCCTGCTAGAAGATGGGTCACTTTGCGAGGGACTGCCATGAGCGAAATGACCATGGAAAGGTACTAGTGAATTATGTGAATTAACACGTTTATTATGTATCGAGTACCTCTTTTCTAACTGAACCTGTATCTTCTTTTTGGATTCTACACTCAGGCTTAACAGACCATGTAACAAAGGATCAAGGATCCTTCATGGATTACCATCGATTGCCACATCAATGCAAATGGCTTTATGTTGGCAATAACGCAAAGATCGAGGTCAAAGGCATAAGCACCTGCAGATTATCTCTACGTGGTGGAAAGACCTTAATCTTATAGGATGTGCTTCATACACCGGACATTCGACGGAATTTAGTTTCTATACTATGTCTTTTGAATTATGGGTTTGATGTGAACTTTCATGGCAAAGTTGCTAACATATTTAGCAAAGAGACCTTTTATGGTTTAGCTTTCCTTTCAGGAAAGTTCCTTGTTTTGGATATTACTGGTGATTTCAACTTGCATTACTGTTTTGTTAGTTCCTCTAATATAATAGTTGGCATGAACATCTGGCATGCTGAACTAGGGCACGTAAGTCAAAATCAAATGATTAAACTAGCAAAAGAAGGTTTACTAGGTGAAGTTCCAAAGATGGAAATGGCATTGTGTGAAAATTGTCTAGCTGGAAAGGAAACTAGAAAACCTTTTGGTAAAGGAACTAGAGCTAAAAATCCATTGGATTTGGTCCATTCTGATATATGTGGTCCCATGACTGTAAGGGCTAGGCACGGAGCTTGGAACTTCATTAACTTTACTTATGATTCTTCATGATATGGTCACGTCTATTTGATCTCAAATAAGTCTGAAGCACTAGAGTGTTTTAGATAATACATGAATGAAGTAGAAGATCAAATGAAACGTAGAATTAAAGTATTACGTACTGACCAAGGTCGTTAATACTTAGCCAATCAGTTCAAAGAGCTCTGTGAAGGAAAAGGGATAATTATGCAACTAACTATCCCTGGCACTCCGCAACAAAATGGAGTGTTTGAAAGAAGAAATAGAACTCTTCTAGACATGGTTAGGTCGATGATGGCTCAAGCAAACATGCTAATTTCGTATTGGGGTGATGCTTTCATACTTAACCGGGTACCCTCAAAAGCAGTTACTTCCACACCCTATGAGTTATGGACGAAACGCAAGCCAGATCTGAGTATCTTAAGACCCTGGGGGTTGGCCGCATACATTCATAACGATTCCTATAAGCATGAGAAGTTGGGTCCTAGAGGAAAGAAATGTATCTTTATAAGATACTCAAGAGATTCCAAAGGATACATTTTCATTGGTGAAAGCGAAGATGGAACAGTAACTGAAATTGAATCAAGGAATGTCGTATTTTTGGAAAGTGAATTTCCTGGCAGAGGAGATAGATCGAACAGTATCTCTTTATGAGACACAATAATAAAGTAGTACAGATCGATCTAATGATTCCCAATCGTCTCAATGTATCGATCTGAGTGAGAGAATCGAAGGCTCAGAAAGGCCTTTACAAAGGTCGAGACAAGAGAAATGAAAGAAATAAGAGGTTTCTACAAGGAGTGATAAGGGAAATGTACCCAATAAGTGCTTCCCAATAGAGGGGGAAGCACTCATTGTTACTCCGGATGGAGATGATGAGCCACATTCTGTACAAGAAAACTTGTCGTGCCCTGCCAAAGATGAATGGAAGAAGCAATGGAAGAAGCAATGGAAGAAGAGATTGATTGAATGAAAAAGAATCAAGTCTGGGAACTTATTGATCTATCAAAAGGTCAAAAAGCCATTGGGAACAAGTGGGTTCTCCAAATAAAAAGAAAAGTGGATGGATTAATTGACAAGTATAAGACGCGTCTGGTAGCGAAGGGTTAAACACAACAGGAAGGTATCAATTACGAGGACACTTTCTCACATGTACATTTTAATTCCATAAGACTGATTCTGGAAAATAGTAAATAGTTTAGATTTAGAGTTACATCAAATGGATGTGAAAACTACATTTCTAAGCGGAGACTTAGATGAAGAAATATATATGGAACAACCATTAGGTTTCATAAAGAAAGGCTCAAAGAACAAAGTTTGTAAGATCAAAAGGTCCATTTATGGACTGAACAATCATCCAAACAGTGGTACTTGAGGTTTCACAGAGCAATAACCTCATACAATTTTGAAATGATTGAAGAAAACCGTTGTGTCTACATTAAGCGGTTTGATGATAACTTTGTGATGTTATCATTATATGTAGACGATATACTATTGGAAATAGCCTAAATTCTATCTTAGTTGTTAAAGAATGGTTGTCATTGAATTTCAAGATGAAAGACATGGGAGAAGCATAATACATACTTGGAGTTAAAATCCAAAGGAATCGCTCAAAGAGAATTCTATCTCTTTCACAAGAGAATTACATTAAGAAAATTCTCGAGCGATTCAACATGAGTGACTGCAATCCCTTAGACACCCCGGTGGCTACTGGAGTTAGCCTGAATCTTGAAAATGTGTCCCAAAACTGAATAAGCTAAGAAAAGAATGGAAAGAGTTCCTTATGCTAGTGTCGTTACACTACTACAAAAAGTACTTTTTGCGCCCTATTTTTAACCCAATTGGAGCCCTTTCTCAGGGGGGCGCGTATGTGAGGGGAGTAGAAAGTTAGAGCTTACGGCGCCCTATATCAAAAAGGCGCTATATGTTTATCCTATGGTGCCCTATATTTAAATATAGGGTGCCATAGGCTACGACACCCTATATTTAAATATAGGGTGCCGTAGATCTAAATATTGTTTTTTAAAAAGTACACCAGCGTGTGAGCCGAAGCTGTCCATATAGGTGTCGAAGGAGATGTGGGTGTGCAGTACGGACTTTATCGGGTAGCTCCCGGAGAGACCGGCGAAGAAAAAGGATGGTGGGAATGAGCCAGAGAAGAGGATTAGCATTGACGCCAAGCCGCCGCTAGGGCCGCGGATGCAACCACTGAGGTTGTCCTGTTCGTTCCCAGCGCCAGCGGCTCACGGCGGAAGGATGTCAATGGTGAGCATGATAGAGCAGAAGCTGGTGGGTTCCAACCCATACGAACCATTCGTCCTGACTCGCTGCAAATCGGAACCGATGAGGTCATCGACTAAGCTGGCGCCGGAAGCTTGTTTCTGGAACAACAGGAAGCTAGAGGAGGTTGAACCAGAGGCGTCACCTGCGAGTGTGACTAGAGAGAAGCAGAGACTGACTCGAGAGAGAGAGAGAGAACCTCACCTGCGAGGAAGAGGTTGAACAAGAGGCGTTTCGCCGACGCCTGTGAGGAGGAACCAGAGCTGTGTGACCCAAAAGCCAAGAAGTCGAAGTCGAACCAGAAATTAAGTAAAACCTCAGATCCTCCTTCCTCCTCTGGAAATTTCTCTTCCCATATTCATCCTTGCAAAATTTCCTTCTTCCCTTCCTCCACACAAATAAATATATATGTGTGTGAGTGTGACCGTCGCTCAGATCTACATGTACATGGCGGCAACCATGGAGAGGACGGAGGCGCCGACGAAGGAGCCAAGAAAGGCTGCTCTGCTTGAAGATCCGGGGGCCGGAGAAGGAGCTTCAGTTTCGACGATGATGGCTGTGAGGGAAGCGGCGGTGAGCACAACGGCAAGGGCAAGCTTCTTCATCACCATGGCGGATTCGGTAAAACACGGAGGAAATTTTTGGATTTTGCCAAACGACGCCTTAGATAAGAACTGAGAAGATATGTTGCAGCCTTAAAGACCGAGAAGCTGTATTGAATGCTCTATTAACTGGTGCCTAAAGTTTCGATACTAAGTATTTTAAGTGACTTTTGGCGCCCTATATTAAATATAGGGCACTAAAAGTCGGGCGTATGGCACCCTTTCTAGAGAAAGGGTGCCATATCTCACCCCTATGGCGCCCTTTCTAAGAGAAAGGGCGCCGTAGTGGCAACCTATGGCGCCCTTCCCAATAAAAGGGCGCCATAGGGGGCCCTAAATAATTTGGGCGCTGATGGCGCCCTTTTTAGTATAAAGGACGCCTAAAGGTTTCCGCCTATTTTCAAAATTGCCACCGCCTTCACTTTTTACTCCCTTTTTTAGAAAAAGGACGCGAATTTCAGTCATAAAATGTATTCTCTGTAGTAGTTTATAAGTCTAATGTATGCAATGATATGTACAAGACTAGATACTTGTTTCGCAGTTAGACTGGTAAGTAGGTTCCGGTCAAATCCTGCGAATAGCATTGGAAAGTTGTGAAAAGGATTCTGCGATACTTAAAGGGCACAACGAATTATGCGCTAACTTATCAAGGAAGCGAATTACGGCTTCTTGGATTCTCTGATACTGATGTATTCGAAGATGAAGTTGAACAAAGGTCAACTTCAGGTTATACCTTCTTGCTAAATAATGTCGTCATAAGTTGGAGTAGCAAGAAGCAGACGTATATAGCCCTGCATTCAATAAATGCTGAGTTTGTGGCTTACACTGCGGTAGTACAAGAGGCTATATGGCTGAAAAGGTTTATTGAACACCTTGGATTTGGAAGTGAGAGTACAAATCTAGTATTAATATATATTGTGACAATACTGCAGCTATAGCCTACACAAAAGACCCCAAATATCATAGCAAGACAAAGCACATTGATATTAAGTATAACTTTGTGAGAAATTATGTAGCACAAAAAGTGATTAATGTACAACACATTTCAACCAAGAGTATGGCCGCAGATCCCCTGACTAAACGAATAGCCAAAGAAATGTTTAAGAAACATGTAAGGGATATTGGTATGCACAAAATGTAAAATTACAGACACTATGTATTGAATTTGTGATTAAAGTATTCAATTTCTTATCATTGATTCATGTGTCTTTGTACAAGTATACAATGTCTAGTATGTCGTACAGGCAGGTGAGGTAGGCTTTCTCACAAGAGCTACTGTCTTTGATACTCAAGAGGAGTATGCAAAGATGAGACACTTGTATTCACTAGTAAGGCAGCATGAATACTGATATGGTAGAGAAGATATACAAGTCATGTCACCTCGGCAACTGTGTAGCATGTCGAGATGAGATCCAGTGTATGTACATATAAAATATATATATATATAGAATCATGGGGACCCGCTCCCATGATGCCTGTTACCAGACAACAAATTCTTTAATACAGACGTCAAATAATATATGAGAGGATGAATAATTTGGGTTTAGATGTAGGGAACATATAGACTAAAAGTCTATACGGTGTTGATAGAATGTTTCAAAAATGACGTACGCTCTTATAGTATATGAGAAACACCATAGTATGTAATTCATACCATATGTGTTATAGAACCGCAAAAGGGAAGCAAGTGAATAGATACCTGCTTCATTGCTGTGTAAGTCCCAATAAATTAATATTTCTATTTATGTCCTTTGACTTTGACATTTTCATAGAGGTATACTTCAATAACCACTACCTTAACTTACATCCTACTATCATGATGGATGCGATACAAGGTACTATATTAGGAAAATGTTTAATGTAATCAAAGTGATATATGGGCGAAATAAAGATTACCTGAGAAATATCCAACTATGTTGATGTCTGTGACATGTCCCTTATTATATCAATTTTGTGATTTCACAAGTGTGGACACCACGCATATGAGAAAGACGATCTAAGTCTTATGTTGACTTGAGAGGGATTAGATTCGTAAAATGAAAGTGTATTTTTGGTTAAATCTAGGATAAATGAGGTATAATAACCGAATTCAAGCTACACGGAGAAAGATGTCTTGTGCTGGTCTTGTGAGAAAGATTTCTAGTACAAACATCTAAAAGACGTTATGCCCATACGGTCACAGCAAAGCACCTAGTATGAAAGAAAGAAGAGAGAAGGACAAGGCCCACAATTCCTAATCCACCAAGTGTGAGTGGGAGATGTTGGGATATGGGCCACCCTTGATGGATTAGGCCCAAACCCCATTTTGGGGCAAAAGCTTCAATGTGCAAATCTTTAGGAACAAAGCTGTAATTTTCCCTAAAGGTTTGAATTTGAAAATAAACTGAATATGCGTGGAACAATTTTTATCATAGGATGTGGCCCAAACCCCACAGTTGTTTTATTAATAAATGGATAATGTACATTATCCCATATAGACGTAAGACGCAGAAAACTATCCTCCTATCCTCTCTTCTCTTCCTTTGGTGAATTTGCTGTGAATATTGTTCATTGGGTCTAAGACAATTTGTGATCCAGAGATCGCGTGGGTATCTGCAGATTCATAATTTGGCATCTACAGGTATGCCTGAAATCCTTTAGAGTGAAATGCAAATGAGAGTTCAAAGTATTCATTCTGTCAACTACTCTAATATTTATGAATTTCTGCTATCTGTAAAGTAATAAATGAAATGAAGTATGTATTAGCAATGATGTGATCATCCCCAAGGTCGGTTAGTTATGGCTATATCCTTGCCTCTTTTAGATTATGGAGTTAGATGAGACTTGAGATTATCTAAAAGACTTCTAGATTAGATCTATACAAATTATGCCAAGCTCTATCACACTTGATGTCTTCTAACATGCAAGTATGAGTTCTATTTTAGTATAGCTAGGAAGTTATGGACCTGAGAATAGCAGTTAGCACTTGAGATGACTAACATGAGATCATATAATGCTTATGAGTCATTCACTTGAATTAGTTTTAACCACTTTTTGTCGTGTTCTTGTGATTTCCTTAAACTATTTGTTACCAAATTTACATTTGATTACTTTTCCTTTATTCCCCTCCACTCGATTTTCTAATGTGTAAGCCAGAGATTTAGGCTTCTTGGTTAAGGACGAACCAACCGTAATGGCTTTCAAACAACTCAATCAATAATCTCTATGCCTATGATTTAGCACATTTACTCAAGGTTATTCCTCTCCATACTTTATTGCTTTTGATTCCTTTAATTGTGGATGTAGGTCCTACCTTGGCATAATATATTACAAAAAATTTGTTTAATTGGTTTTGCAAAGGCCACCACTAATGATTATGGCCCATCCTTTGACAATCAAAATAGGATGATTTAATATTCACAAACCATATGAGAAGAATGAATAGAGGGCAAGTCAATTCTATATTCTAGTGCTTGATAAAAATGTTAACCTCAATAAAGAAGATCAGTTTGGTCAACCAATTGTTTAATGATGTTTACGTTTGGTGAAATAAAGGATTTGATATACGTATCATAGGATAAAGCTTAGACCCAAACAATGTTAGATATTGACGAATTTTGTTATTCAAGAACTTGGTGTTGTGATCTATAGATGATTTTTGTGTTATTATAACTTTATGTTTGATTATTTGCAAACAATTCATGATTGTGTAGTGGTGAATTCTTAGAAAACATATATTGTGATAATCAACCTCTCAGAGGATAGTGATGCATCCAAAATAATATATATTCTATCTATATGGATCTTGCGAAGCTAATGTTGGAAAAAAAGAATGGTTAATTATGATGAACATTTGGTGAAATTATAGATGTAATAAACTGATGCTTTTAAGATAGTATGTGTCCTAATTAAACTATGGAATCATGCTTATGTCTAGAGGTTTTTCAATGGTGTTAGTGATAATAGAGTTAAATGTGTAAAATCAGTAACTAAAATATATATTGAGTTGCAAAATTGTTATGCTATAAACGTTTTCATGTATGTTACTCAAATTTGAGGTATTAGGAGTTGGAACTTAAATACATTTCTCAGACTGACTCATCGAGGGGCCCAGTATAGCCATACATTTCTTAGACTGACTCATCGAGGGATAAATCCCATCTTGATCACTCACATTCCTTGACATGAAAGACCATTAAGCTCGATTATAACATTTATCATCACCCGGTCAAAGGTGACTTTTGACTAAGTCAAAACTTAGTGACTCTCATATAGGAATTCATGATTATCTTTGGTCAAAGGACATGGTAAAGTGATTACATATGATATAAGCTAATGACTTAATCCATGCAACTTTCTTATAGCGGGTTGGTCCAGCACCTTGTACTCTTACAAGTGCCTATGACTTTGACTCTTATCTCTATACTTTATCAAAGTCATATTGGTTTTACTTTATCTTTGCTCCCACATAGATAACCCGACCAGGGACATTTAGGACAATCTTCATAATTTGCACATGGATGCAATTATCATAATAAACATGCAAAAGCTATGATAATTAAATGGAGAAAATATATTAAAATAAATAATATATGAGGTACAATTATTGGCCCATAGAGCACAATTTCCAACAAAAACATCAATTAGTTATGCCTTCAACTCAAATGGATTCAATCAATAATAAAAAAGATTAGCCTTCTCCAAAAGCATCGGATGTCGGTTTAATCATCTATACCTATACTTCATGTACCCAAGCCATAAGTAGAAGAAAAGTGGTTTTCTGATCCGGGAGAAAACCATAGCTCAACAAAAAGGAGGAAAAAATAAACTTGAAGGACCAACCTTCCAGAAACCAACCCAATGCATGGCTCCATAACACGAGTTGCTTTTAAAATTTGAGAAATACCCCAAAACCATTTCTCTAAACACGGAAGGACTAAAGGCAATGGAGAAGAAGAAAAATCATGAGCAAACCTATCCTTAAGATTTTTCCACCAAGTTGGAAAATCAGATGTATAAGGGAAAATTTCCTCCCGCTTGAATTTAGCATACCATAACTATGGCATCTAAACGCACATGGCTGATGGAAAATGACAGATTTTCCATTTCCTTCCTCAACTTTCACAGTACCAAATGGGCCCTATGTCTTTATGTGTTTCATTTTGAACAATTGTTTAAATTTGAGTTCGTGTTTCAGTTAAGTAATTTTAATTATAATATATGATTGGATTTAAGTGATATTGTGCATTGAAGATCGTGTCACTTCTGAAAAACTAAATTTTTGGAATAAACTTTTGGTGAGACATGCAAGGAATTATAACATGGAGTGTTTTAGTTTAGTAAACTGTACCTAAGTATAAGGTTTATAGGAGTGGTAAAGGGGAAAATGACTTGGAAATTTGACGGGACAATTTTGACTTGGAAGTTTAAAAATGGGGTGATTTTACTCTGGAATTTTTTTAAAAAAAGTGGGCAATGTCAACCCTCCATTAACAAACCTAATGATCAATGTTTATTGACTAAATTATTTAGAGGTCAAAGAAAGTTTTCAAAAGTTAAAAGAGTGTTTAATTTCTGCTCCTACTTTAAGCCAATCAAGAACTGGGGGATATACCATCTACTGTGATGCATCTCATATTAGTTTAGACTGTGTTCTGATACAAAATGGAAGGGCAATTACTTCTCTTGAGTAAACTCAAGAAGCATGAGCAAAATTATCCAACCCATGTATTTAAGTGCAATATTAACAAAATCATCTTCAATTGATGGCTCGGTTCATAAAAAAAAATCCAAGATAACTTTAAGTAACTTCTCTCATATAAACTTAACATTGTCTTGGTTGGAGGCAATAATGAAGTCTGTATGGTACCATTTCACTCTATTATACCACTTTATTTTCATTTCAGTGTTATTAATGTTGTTTGTGTTTCATCTTCCAAAAGGACGCCTAGTAATTTCTTATGGATTGAAAAGACTTTAAAACAGCGAACAAGTCATGATTTGGGCAATCCATCGAGTAAAGGCTCCATCTAACATTCAAACATGGTCATAACTCAAACAAAAACCATGTTTATTGCATACTTACTCAAACAAGCTCTGAGGTTACTGATATTAAATATTTATGGGAAAATGAACCTCAGGTCCCAAGCAAGAGGTTTTATTACAAAATGGTCCCAAACAATCTCAGATTTGCTCTCAGGTCCCATGGGACCTTTTTATCATGCATTGAACTTGTAAAAAGTCCAAATTGCCCCCACTTTCAATGACATGCCTCGGCCTCAATCGCTACTCATCGAGCCAACCCTCTTCACTCTCTCGGTCTCATTGTTTCTGATCAATCAGTCTCACTCGAACTCATAATCTCAGATCAGCTCTCGGCTTCGCTACTTGTCGCTGATCCAATTCAGCCCCTCACACACGGCAATTTGACAACACCGGTTCTTTTTTTCTTTCTTTCATATTCCACTGATATTTTCCTTTCCCCTTTTGCTTGATTGGTCGACTGGAATACAGATGGAGTAGGAATTTGATGATGAAACATTTAAACCTTTATTGTTGTCGCTATTTAATTTTTCTGTTTGTTGTGTGACATTGTTTGGTTAATTGGGAGGAGAGGGAGGACGACGATGAATAAAAAAGGTTGGCTTTGAAGAGTTAGGCTCATCTTTCTCTTTGTTGACCTCGTCTTCTTTCAATGATGGCGAGTACGAGTTGGCTTTAAAGAGGTTCGATGAGCTTATCCTTCTAATTTGAACTTTTAATGCAGGTATACATTGTGGAATGCCGAACATAGGCTTTTACTTTCAGCTTTCTCTCTGTTTTTATGTTGTGTGATGTTTATATGTTATGGTGTCTTGGTAGCTTAGCGTTATGTGATTTTTCCTGGGCCCTGGTTTGTCATCCTTGCATGTTATGTTCATTTATTCCTCTTGAAGATTTGGATACTATGTTATTTCATTTGTGGAGAATGCTGTTACTTTTGTTTTAAAAAAAGTTCAGAATCTATGCTTGACAGCCCATAGAAGCTCAAAATTTGTAGGCTATATGTTATTCTGGGATCAATTGCTTTTGATTTATAATTCCTCTTTTGCTACTGCTTGCTAGCTAGAAAAAGTTAGTGTGTGAAGGTTACTTGAATTTCCACCTTGTCCTTTTCAATTGGTCATATACGTGCATGTTTGCTGGGAAAATTTATAGAACTGGTCTAGGGCATGTTTAAGCATACATATTGGCAATCTAAGCTATTAGTATTTGTAGAGCGAAGAACATAAGGAACAACCCTTTTCATCTATGATAGTATTCCTTTAAGACTTTTTGGGAAAACAGTAACGATCCTATTCACTGAAGTATCGATTGGTATTATTTTTCTGTGTAGCAGCATCTGCATTTTCATATAAAGGAATAAATAATGGACGCGGGAGAAGTTTTCTATGACAGCGCTTTAGAGTCCATTTCCATTTTCTTATATTGATTTTAACCTCCACATTTCTCTGGAAAAAAAGTGAGCAACATGTGTTTTAGTTGAGTTATCTAAGCTTCCTTCTTATTTTTAAGTCATCGGTTCTCCAATTAAAATGTTTTCATGCACTTAAAATCTTCTTTTGATGTCTGTAGGTTGCATGGTTTTCTCTGTTCTCAAGTTTGGCCAAAACTATGCAACTTTGGTTGCTGATAAATGAGGACTAGAATTGTTTTTCTATGCATGAAACCCGAATTTAATATATTTTTGCTCTTTATAAGATAGAATCCCTTTGGAACCTTTTATATTTTCTGGAGCCTGCTCCTTCCACTCTTATCATTACAGCTATATTGTTTGAAGGACAATATTGACAAGGAAGTGACTTGGCCTAAAGTCCATGTTCAACGCGATGTGTATGTAAACATTACATGGATACAAAGTGACTTATTTACAAATTCAAATGCATTTTTACCATTCCTTTTCATTGACCAGGATTTGTAATTGTAGGGATTCTTGTGGTGTCATGGATACAAATATGGGATGCCATAGAAGGGGATGACGGTTACACAATGTCTTATCATACATCGTGAAAAGTCTTGTCCATACTTGAGTGGTTCAACAAGAGAAAGAGGGTCACGTAGCTGGTTTTGTAATATCATTTAGTTGACTTGTGCATGAGACTACCGGGATGTCTAGTGTAATTAGTTGTGATTGATATCGTGATGTCTAGTATAGTGATATTGGCTAATGAATACCCCAGCCCCCATTTACAACCCAAGTAGCCCCCATTTACAACCCAAGCAGCTGTCACTAACAACCCCACCAATTGTCATTTACAACCCCAGCAGCTGCCATTAACAACCCCAGCAGTTCCCATTTACAACCCCAGTAGTTCCATTTGCAACCCTAGCAACTGTCATTGACAACCCCACCAGCTCCCATTTACAACCCCAATAGCTGTCAGTGACAACTCCACCAGCTGTCATTTACAACTCAAGCAGCTGCCATTAACAACTTAAGCAGCTCCCATTTACAACCCAAGCAGCTGACACTGACAACCCCACTAGCTATTATTTACAACCTAAGAAGCTTCCAATAACAACTCAAGCAACTGTCACTGACAACCCCAGCAGCTTCCATTGACAACTCCAGCTGCTCCTATTTACAACCACAGTAGCTCCCATTTGCAACCCTAGCAACTGTCATTAACAACCCCACCAGCTCCCATTTACAACCCCAGTAGCTGTCATTTACAACTCAAGCAGCTGCCATTAACAACTCAAGTAGCTCCCATTTACAACCCAAGCAGCTGACACTGACAACCCCACCAGCTATTATTTACAACCTAAGAAGCTACCAATAACAACACAAGCAGCTGTCACTGACAACCCCAGCAGCTCCTATTTACAGCCCCAGTAGCTCCCATTTACAACCCCAGTAACTCCCATTTATAACCCCAGCAGCAGTCATTGACAACCCCACCAACTGTCACCGACAACCCAAGCAGCTGTCATTAACAACCCCAGCAGATTCCAAGGCCTGAACAAGTAAAGGTAAAAGAATTGTGCTTGGAGCATCCGAAGCTAACATTAGCATTTTTCTTTTTTAGGCCACAAACACCTATCACGCCCTCGTAATCCTATTTAACCATCATAAACAATCTCTCTCTATATATATTTGGCTTAACTTGTTTTAAATAATTTTGAGTTATACGGTAAATATACATACAAGGGAAGTTGTCCAATAGACAGATACATGCTTTAGCAAAAATATTGGCTGTAAGACTCCACCAATGGATGTTATTCATAGTGGAAGGATGTTATTCATGGTAGTATTACGCACAAATGAACATAAAGTTACAAATAATATTATAACCAATAAAACCAATTTTACACTTTACATATGAGTAGCAATGAATTTACAAACCGAAAGGAACAATTAAATGTGTACTATTAAAAACGGTAAAGGAACAACAATTAATGGAACACCTCCTTGATCTTCTTCTTTTTCCTTCTCTTCATTTGCTTCCTCAACCTTACATTCCTCTTCTTAAAAGCTCATTATATTTCATTTAAAGATTCGACATTTGAGCTTGCAATTCCAGCTGACCCTCAACAGAGAAGTGCTTGACAGCCAAATGATCTTCTCAATCATTAGTAAGAAACTAACACCAAACTGCCCACTCATGCTCACATTAGCACCAGCAGCCAGAGCCTCCATAAATTCTTTGGTTTCAGACCTTGTAATGATACCAAGGTTGTTCACCAAATTAGAAAAATCAATTCATAACCATTGATCATAAACGATAATATATTATATCACTAAAAATATGTGCATCCACATGGCCAATTCCAGTACAGTTCACAATTGTTTTCGATCTTACTAGCTTTGGTCATCCTATCACCACTATCAATAATGGATAGTGTGTTGCTTGTCTTGTGTCAGGGATAATATGGATTAATAGCTTTGGCTGAGCAACAAGCTTGCTCTTGTCTGTCAATCTCTCAAAAGGAATCTTGTCCACAGCCAGCAACAAGGGAGGTGAAGAAGGGACACTCACAATACATCCACCATAGAATTATTCACAACTGAAAAGTGTCTCACAGCACTGCCAACTTTCCGAATATCAACAATGCTTGGTTTGATGATTCCAACTTTCCAAAGGTAAAAGGGAAAGAAAAATGAAAGATACTCGAGCCTCCTCTCTTCAAGTATTGCAATTGTGATATTACAAAGATTCCCTTTTTATCCCTCTTTTCCTTCAAGTTTTCTTGACAAGTGAAAATCAAAATTAACAAATTCAGATGATATTTGACAATTAAAATAAAGTCACAAAAAAAACAACTCCACACAAGCTTTTCAGTCCTCGCCTGGAACCTCATTAATGGAATTTCCCAGGACCTCGAATGAAAAATAGAAGACAATCTGGGCAATTAAATAGCGACAACAACAAAGGTTTAAATGTTTCATCATCAAATTCCTACTCCATCTGTATTCCAGTCGACCAATTAAGCAAAAGGGGAAAGGAAAATATCAGTGGGATTAGAAAGAAAGAAAAAAACTGGTGTTATCGAACTGCCGTTGTGAGGGGCTGAATTGGATCGGCGACAAGCAGCGAAGCCGAGAGTTGATATGAGATTATGAGTTCGAGTGAGACTGATTGATCAGAAACAATGAGACTGAGAGAGTGAAGAGGGTTAGCTCGACGAGTAGCGATTGAGGCCGAGGCGTGTCATTGAAAGTGGGGCAATTTGGACTTTTCACATGTTCAATGCATGACAAAAAGGTCCCATGGGACCTGAGAGCAAATCTGAGATTGTTTGGGACCATTTTATAATAAAACCTCTTGCTTGGGACCCGAGGTTCATTTTCCCAATATTTATTTTGGCATTGCTCAAACAACACAATAATGACTCTAGCAATTTTCTTCATAACTTCTACACTTGTTTGGATAAACTTGAAAATCCATTTATAAAACTTGTATCACTCGAACAACTTACATGTTGACTCGAACTGTCTTTCATTTCTAAAACATTTCTTGGTTTAAGAGCTTCACAGACTTGATTGAAAAACTGCATCACTCAAGCAAACTTATTGAAAACTTCTGTTCATTATTATTTGAGAGCAAACTCAAATTAATTCTTGCAAAACTCATTTATTTTTGCTATCATCAAAACATAATCATTAACAATATGGTCTACATTTGTTACGTTTGATCATTAATTTATGAGCCAATTGACTAGTTTGAGGAGAATAAAAAAGTAAACAATAAATAAATGAGTTTTGAGAAAATTATAAATTAAGAGATAAAATAAAAAAAATCTTATATTTAGGGCCAAAAAAATATATGGTAAATCTCAATTAAATCCAGTTAAAATACCAAAATTCAAATTCACTCTTATATATTTAAAAATTGTGTTTATTTATATCAATATAAAATATCATATCATCAAATAAAAATATAATAAGAGATATAAATTATATTATTTAAATTAAAATTAAACAATGTATAAACTTTTTGATGCCTATTATATTATTGTTAATAGATTATATCAAATATATTTTTTGCAAATTTAAAAAATAGAATTTTCAGCTCTAACCGCCAATTCTGAATTTGTGGGAAATTTTTTCCCTCCCAAAATCTATGAGAAATCCATCTTAGAGCAGGGGCAAAATTCTGTTCCATTTTCCAACGGAACTTCTGATGGAATTTACGTGGGAAATTACCCACGGAACTATACCATCGCAAATTCCATTGAAAAATTTAGTTTCCAACAGAATTATTGACATAATTAATCCTTGCGTAATTTCTCATAGAATTTCCGAAAATTCCCGAATTCCATCCAGCACTTAGTGTTTTCTTTTTGTAGTGTTAAGAGATCAAGATTTAGATGAGAAATACAAAGGTGGAGATGAATTTAGAACACAATCTCACCTAAGATTAATGTTTGTTGCTTACTTTCTCCATTCTTTATCTCTCTTTTTCTCTTTATTTTCCTCTAGTCACTCTCTCGGACGCTCCTTCTCTTTCCCTAGTGGTGACTTAACTCATAAGACTTCGTGCATATTTGACAATCATGTTTGAAATCATATTTGTGCAAGTTGAAACAAAAGTTCTCTCATATACTTACTTTGGCTTATGTGAAATCATTCTCCTAACTGATTTCTAAACACACTTTGAGAGAATGATTATATAGCCTTATTGCATTATAGGCAGTTAACAACTTCATTCTAATTCCACCGCCTCTTAACAATGTTATTCTAATGTCTTTCTCTTGATCAGGTAGCTTTAATTTCTTCTTCCAATCTCTCACCCTTAAGTTCAAGCCACTTATGTCCTTCTAGAAGGCTTTAGATTGTCCTTTCCAAGACTCGACTAATCACTTGATTATGCATATATAACGTATATTTTTCGAAAAATGGATGTGACATGTGTATATTATCAAGTCCGTTTCCTAATATATGTAACAGTCATATACTTGTAAAGTCTCAAATAAAGATGCCCCCCACGAAATATGTTACCAATATATGATATGCTCCAGATAAAAAGAGTAGATAAAGTTCTATCCAATGTTCATTGAAGACTGAAACTAGGAGAGCCATTCACATTCTGAGACCAACATTGACTAATGATATCCTTGCATTCCAGAAAGAGACTCTAATAGGCCTCACATTGTTTGTGCTTCGTTTTCCTTTGTGGTTGTTTAGTGGAGAGTGAGATAGGACTATGGAGGCTGCAGTAGCTAAGGTGTTGGCTGAGGAAAGGTAATATAGCCAGGAAATTATGCAAATACTTTAAACATTTTTTTCTACAGTCACTCATACAAACAAGTGTAGCGAGGCGTATATTTAATTGTTCAACCAACTATTTTATGTCTAATTAACTATTTCATATTTAAGTTCAACCGATAAAAACATCAAAGGAAAAATAATATGTAAAAAGAAAAAAATAATGTTACGGATATTATTTTAGAATATTCTTAACGGAGTTAACGATTTGAATTTACGTATATACTAGGCGTATATTTAATTGTTCAATCAACTATTTTATGTCTAATTAACTATTTCATATTTAAGTTCAACCGATAAAAACATCAAAGGAAAAATAATATGTAAAAAGAAAAAAAATAATGTTACGGATATTATTTTAGATTATTCTTAACGGAGTTAACGATTTGAATTTACGTATATACTTTTAAAATAGAGAGGAGATTTTCAGCTTTCACACATCATAACAAACGAAGGAGGACCTCCCATTTATATCATATCATACGCTTTAGTGTGCAAATATGAAAGGGGAATATCCAAACAGCACTTTGACTTTAGGCTTGAAACTCCACTCCTATAAAAGAGTGAAGCCCTAATAGGCACCTAAGCTCAAGCTTTATTCATTACTTAATCCATAATACTTCAAGTCATGAGGTGAACTCGTTGATGCCTTAGTTATGAGGTTCAGCCTTTGGTTGTGCATCTACAGCTTCACCAGCGTGAGAGCAGCACCTTCTGCAGCCTCCTCCATATCGTCCACCACAGCATCCATAGCGGCAATATCCTCCCCCGTGGCCGCCACCACCATGGCCTGGGTATCCACCACCGTGACCGGGATAGCCTCCGCCATGGCCACCATGACCTGGGTAACCACCGCCTTGTCCACGATGGCCCGGGTAACCTCCATTATCATATTTGGCATCATCCACCTCTCCATGTTTCATTGTCTCTACTTCAGCTGCAAATACATTAAATGAAGCAACGCTATGGTGCTTAGAAAATGGAAATACATAGTAGATTTTTCTCAGACAAAAATCTTTGGTAAAGCAACCGTTTTTGAAAACCACGATATTAAATCTAGTAAAAAAAAGGTAAAAATTGCTAACGAAGTTATACTTTTCTAAGTATGGGCAAATGCAAGGATTCCAAAGCAATTAGTTCCATCATAACATAAAATGCCATATAAAATAACAATACCGTTTTGAATACATCGATCCCTGCTGTCTAAAACTTCTGGTTCAAAACTTTATCACAATATAGATATTGGTTTTTATATGAGAGATATATTTTCTGTATAGGTTTAATATTTTTCAAGCACTGCACGGAAGAGAAATTGATATCCCCGAAGCTTTGGTGCACAAAAATAAATTTTTAACTAAACATTAAAGTGATAAAAACAAACTAAAATATAAAATTTACACAGTTGAAATTTATTTGTGAAAACAGTACCGCTACTTAGATATTCACAAAAAAGGGATTCAACTCACCATGATTAGAGGAAGACTCGGGTAAGTCTCTAGCTATCACCACCGACGAGATAAAGAGTGAAAGTGCAAAGATAGAAAGAAGAATAAAGGCCAACTTGGACGCCATTTGATGAGTTTCTTGATACGAAAGGATGTAGAATGATTTCTGTAAATAGGGTTATACATGTATCCATTATATAGAGAGTCCCTATAGACTAAAATTAAAGAAGGGCCTATAGGTAGTTGGCGCAGCTGGAAAGTAGCTATTACATTAATTGTTAAGCTTATCTAAGTTGCATTCTACAACTACTTTTCAATTTGGTGACGTGAATGGATTAGAGCCATTGTTCAAATAGAATTAATGTTTATATCAAATGAGTTTGTTGACTAGCTATGATTTTGTTTGAACGAAATGGATTTAATATATACTCCCTTTGTTCTTTTTTTGTAAATAACAATATTTGACTAAATTACGTTGATGAAAATGTTGGTTAAAATTTATTAAAAATATCAAATATGTAAAAACTGTATTTTTTAAATACACTTATTTATTGGGAGAGAACACGAGAGAGAATAAGAAAAGTATAAAAAATGTGGAAGAGAGATAACGTGTGGTGGGAAGATGGTGTATAAGAATGCAATAGATGCGTTAGCTATTCTTAAAAAAGAGTATTAAAGATAATTCAATTTTGTGGTTTGAAAAAATAACGCTGAAAGTACAATGTTATCTGAATGAGAATGAAGACTCCAAGGATAATTCAATTTTGGGTCAACAAATGAGAATGAAGACTCCAAGGATGTCATTAATTTAATTTTGCCTAAAAATGAACATGCAAATCATATTTTGGGCTTGGATGCTTCAAATTAAAGGGCTTGGACTTGTGATTAAATGATAATTAGGATTTGATCATATTCAATTCTGTTAGGAATACTTAACTATAATTAAATGATAAGCTTGTGATTTGTGGGAAACGAAAGCAGAGATTTGTTTTTCAGTACTTTTTGGTACTTAAAAGTGTTGGTGAGTTAGGCTAAAGATAAGTTACATGCCTTTAGACTAAAATTACTTTTATATAACTATTTACATATAACCCATTGTTAAATTTCTCACATAGGAAATGTGGATTTTAGCCCATACCCTCATTAATCAAATCTTCATCAATTAGACCAACCATGTATCAAATCTTTTTCAATTGAACCAACCTTATTATCAAAAATAGAAGAGAAAATGTTGTAAAAAAGATTTGAGAAATCAATACTTGCTGAAGGACAAAAATTGAACCCCCCCCCCTTCAGAGTCTCTCAACCAAATAAGGGGACAGAAGTATCCAATCCCCTCCATCTAAGAACACCCCTATCCTTATTTTTTATTGGTAATAACGTAACATCCTATTTTTGAACTCCAAGGATTAATTGTGATTTATGAAATATTTAAAGGATACACAAGTGTTGTTTGGGATTTGCGTATGGAGATAAAATCTCTACGTCAAAAAAAAATGATATGTAACAGATTAATAGTTAAGTATACAAGTTAAATGGATGACGTGTTACAAATCAACTTTATGTTTTAGCTTCATAGGACATAGAATTTTTGTAAAAAGCCTTTATGATAATTAACCTTTGAGATTTTTATACTTAAACCAAACATCTTGTAAAGTTTGAATTTTTTTCGAAAAGATTTGAAAAAGGACTTAGCCATTGAATTGAAATTAAAAGGAAAGTAATTTTACTCAATAAATTAAATAAATTTTGGTTAACTTGTATTTATAAAAGAATTTAATGTGTTTCTTATAAAATATCTTTATAAATTTTCACAACAGTAAAAAAATTTCCAGTTGTCAAGCAAAAGAAAAATCTTTCCGCAATTATTTTTAATATAATTTTTTTAAAAAAAGAAAATTCCACAAGATTTTATTCGATTCATAAATTAAAGTCCGTCCAGATAATCAATATTGTACGAGTACCATGCTTCAGGATAATATTTCTGAATCTGTCAATTATTGTTGGTTTCCAAATGGCAGAACCAAAAGAAATGGGCATTTAATGAGCCAATTTAATGAGCTACTAAATGTGAAGATATGTATGAATGAATTTTTTTTGGTACAAAAATTTTAAGGGATTGGACTCACCCACAAGTTAAGGGCAGGGTGAAATCTCCTTTCCGCTTAGGTGATACCAATATCGGACAGGGCGAGCCGTCAATTACCCTGTATGAATGAATTAAATATGAGCATTTTACAACCTGTTTCGTGGGCAAACTTGTCAAGCCCAAAGATTACAACGCAGGCGTCTAAATCATGATTTGAGATTGCTCAATGTGATGTTTCTAAACACTTTCCTAAATATGGTATGAACTGAGATGTTCTACGGAATTTTGGAATGTGTCTGCGTCAGGATTCAAAATGTTGTCAAACTTGCTTAAATTCGTGATAATGACGTAAATTCAATATCTTGCTCTTAAAATTATATGGTCACATAATCAAAATACAGAAGACCACAATAATTTAGTTTAAAATATGTTCAAAATGTACATAATTGAACACTACTACAAAATGTACTTTTTACACCATATTTTTAACCCAATTGACGCCCTTTCTATGGGGGCACCTATGTGAGGGGAGTAGAAATTCGGGCTTACGGCGCCGTAAGCTAGACCTACGGTGCCCTATATTGGAAAATAGGGTGCCGTAGGGTCAGCCTACGACGCCCTAAATTGGTTTTTGCATTTTTAGTTTGCTTTTGTTCGATACTTATTCATAGCATAACATTAAAATTTTTTGGAAAAAGAAACAACAATATTGATTTTTCTGAGTTTTGTGCATTCTGCATTTGATAACATGCATTTGCTATGGCCAACCTACATTTTCGCCGTGGCCACTTTTGTTTTGTAAAGTGAGAATAGGTCTCGGTACACTTTCGCCGTGATGAAAGTATATATTCGCCGTGGCTAACTTTTTCTTTCACAAGGGGACATCCTCTCCGGTGTAGTTCACCGCAACAAACATTACAATTCGCCGTGACGAAACTTTGATTTTCAATAGCTCAACCCTAATATATTCACCGCAACCAACTTTCAATTTCTGCACTTTCCAGATTCAGTTTTGAGTTTCCATTTCTTTCTTTCCCAGTACATACATACCACACATACCATACACTCTCACATACACTTGCATCCACCCATTCTATTGTTTTTTAATTGCGTATTGCAAGTAAATTTTGATTTTCCTCTTCTTTGTGCTAGCCTTATATACCCCGTAAAACCAAACTCTTACCTTACAATCCTAAAATTGAAAGAACTTTGAGAAAAATCCGTAAGGAGAAGAGAGGGGAAGCGAACAATAAGGTAGTTAGTGAAAAAGGATAACCTAGTTTAGCATAGTTAAATAATGGAGAGAACCCTGTAGAGGAAGTAATCATGGTTGAAAATCCACTGAACCAACTAAACCAAAACTTGAATGTTAACCAACAAGGGAATGGCGGTAATGGAGGAAATGGAGAAGGAGAAATAATTAGGGAGAATAATATGAACAATAGAAGGAGAACAATTAGGGAAGCCACAATTTTTTATGTGAATTATGACCCTTTTACTGCCGCTTGCCCAAATTATGATGTGAATTTCAAAATTAAAGGATTTCTCATTAACTCTTTGCCTAAATTTCATGGCTTGAAAGGGGAGGGCCCCTACATCCATCTACAATCACTATTAATAATTTTCCAGAGCATGAAACCGATGGTAGCTTCTTTTGATCAAGTGTTGTGGAAAGTTTTTCATCTATCTTTGGAAGGAAAGGCAAGAGAGTGGTTTATGAGCCTTCCAAGGCATGTATCAAATGCATATCAGAGTTGGAAAAATTTAAGAAAAGCCTTCCTGGAGAAATACTTCCCAGATTCCAGGACTTCATCTATGAAAAAGGAGATATATTCAGCACGACGAGAGTTTGATGAGTCTCTATATGATTATTGGAACATATTCCAAGATCTTCTATCTAGATGCCCTCATCACCAAATCCCAAATGAGCAGTTGGTTCAATATTTTTTTGATACCGAGTTGGTTTAATATTTTTATGATGGGCTGAAGAGCCAAGAGAAAGGGATGTTAGATGCAGCCTCAGGAGGTTCACTTATTGACCTCACTGCTGAAGAGGCTTGGGAATTGATAATAAAGATGGCTACACATCAACTTGGGAAATTTACAATCAAGTCACAAATAGGAGAATTAATGAATAAAAGGTCTCAAAGATTCACAAAATTACCATAAGGTCATAGGATAGTTACTAAGGTTGTTAATAAAGGCTTGTAAGGTTGTTAATGACAACTTCAGCAGCTACTCCTGGGACCTTATGGTAATTTTGTGGATCTTTGAGACCTTTTATTCATTAATCTCTTATTTATGGCTTGATTGCAAATTTCCCAATCAAACTTTATATTTTAGCTTCATAGGACATAGAATTTTTGTAAAAAGCCTTTATGATAATTAAGCTTTGAGATTTTTATACTTAAGCCTAGGGGGGAGCAACGGGCGGGCAGGTCTGCCCCGTGGGGTAACCCGTGCCCCGCCCATTAAGGGGAAAACCCGTTTTGACCCCTACCCGTGGGTACGGGTCAAAACGGGCGGTTGGAACGGGTACCCGTTTCAACCCAACAAAAGAAAATGCCTGTTCTAAATCGTGCCGTCCGTCCGCGTGCTTTACTGTTCTCAACTTTTTTGTTTCACTCTCACTCAGTCACTCTGCCTTCTCTCTGAACACTACCCTATTCACATTTCCAAATCCCGCTCTGCAATCATCCATGGCTCCTCCATCACTCAATCATCCATGGCTTCTTCTTCTTCTCACTACTACAAAAAGTACCTTTTACGCCCTATTTTTAACCCAATTGGCGCCCTATTTCAGGGGCTGCAAATGTGAGGGTAGTAAAAAGTTTTGGCTTACGGCGCCCTATTTGTGTAGAGGCGCCGTAGGTCTCACCTACGGCGCCCTATATTCA
>JANTPZ010098638.1:0-12159 GCA_025593235.1 Vachellia pachyceras
AATCTGGTTGATTTGACCAAGAGAGCTTATGGCACTAACTACATGGAGACTCTGCGAGTTCAGGTCCATGCTAACTGCCGCCTGAGAAGGATATATTTCTCTGATCGCCTCTACTCTGAAGAGGAACTCCCACCAGAATTCAAACTGTACCTTCCGATGCAGGTATGAGATGCCCCCCACATTTGAAACTGCTAATCTTTAATGTTTTAGCTCTAATTTGTGTCTAAACTCGTTGCATTATAATAACGCAGAAGGCAGCATGATAATGTCATCATGGAAGGATGGATTTTAGAGCCATGAAAGGAGTGTGGATGTTATTCTATAGGTGTATTTGGTGCTCGTTTTATAAACATATTTCTTCTATAACATTTATCAGTCTAACGCATGAATTGATGAGAACTACATATCTTCTAGGTCCGTTTGGGAAAGCGGTGGAGAAGTGCTTTTACCATTTACGAGGTAAATGTGTGAAGGAGATTATCTTGTTTTGCAGAAAAACACTGTTGAACGTGCTTTTGGGGGTGTTCAGAAGCTTTGCCAAACACCCCATCTGTTTCATTTAATTAGTTTTAGAAGGCACTTTTCAGTTGGGTCAAGATTCAAGCAGTAATGGCTGTTGTGCTTGTCTGTAGTAATCAGTGTAATTCATGATGCTTTCATATGATGGAAGGTTGCTGTATAGTTTTACAGTTAAACGCATGAATAAGTAACTTATTTTAGGATAATTCTATCTTGCCGTTGGTTGACATAATCTGGATCAATTGAAGGGGTAAACACTAACTGCCTAAGATTTCAATTGGGATTGAATGGATTGAACATGCCTTCTATTACATACAAGAAAGCTTACATGTTACTAGGTTGCAATACCGTTGGCATTCTGTCTGTTCTTTTTTCTTTTGGTTTAAAACAAAATGAGAGAAAAATAATTTTTTTTTATAAAATTTGAGGAAACGTTAAAAATTTTTGGGAGAATTACCCTCCTGTCATAAGTAAAAAGAATTAAATACAAAATGGTCTCAAATATTAGCATTAAATACAAAATGGTTCCAAAAATTTTCAAAATTACCATAAGGTCCCAAGAATAGCTGCTGAGGTTGTAATTGAAGGCTGCTGAGATTGTTAAAGATAGTTTGTCATTAACAACCTTAGCAGTCTTCATTTACAACCTCAGCAGCTTTGAGACCATTTTGTATTTAATTCTCTTATTTGGGACTTGAGGGTAATTCTTTCAAAATTTTTCTAGTTCCCCTTTTGTTGAACCGAGGCTAAACGTATCAATTATGGTGGTTAATTGAAACTGCAATGAGCCAATGTGCAGAGCATAAAGAGAGATGTTTGAGAAATATGCATTTTAGAATAATTTAATTTAAAATAATTCAAGTTAATCACTCAAGTAATTAAATGCAAATGGTCACATCATGAAGTTCAAAAATACTTCTTTTGAAGAGAAATATAGTAACTTTTGTTGATGTTGATGCTTTTAAATTTAGGATTCATGTATTCTCATTTGATTTTATAAAGGTAGTCTAAATATATGAATTTAAAGATCTATATCTTTCCCATTAAAAACAATATGCCAATTTTCTTGACAACTCATAAAGAATAACAATTCTCTTGTTTGAGTTGAGCATACAAGAACTTGTATAAATGTATAAAATACAAAATAAATAGAAAATGAATAGAGATACATAACTTAAGGATAACCCTAAAGACACTTCAGTCCAAAAAAATAAAATATATATATATATATATATGAAGACACTTTTAGATAAATATAATGAGAGTAGTCGTGTGAATTTAAAATTGCTCAACCAGTGTAATTCAAAATCACACAACCACAAGAATGATAAGAAATTGGAACTAAATATCAAAATCAAAGCCACAAGGGCATTAAATGGGACCCTAATATTATTAAATGCATCGTTACATTCATCTTGTTCTTTGCATAAACAAATTCATCCCATACAAATTATTGTTGAGATATGGATAAACCAAATTAATCCAGGATTTACAGCTCAACATGCTAGCATTTTTGCTAAATACAAGCATTTTTTTATTTGAGTTAATTATATTCAAAGCATTGTTGAGTACTAAATTTGGACACATCTCTCAGAAAATTTAAATATTGATTCACCACACTGTGAAATGCTAACATCTTCCGTTAAATTCAATCTCCATTGCAAATAGACTAGGACCAACCCACCTCCTTTTACAGGTGGGATCTTCGGGCCCAACCCAAATTATTAGCCATATGACAGTTTGATAGGACTATAAAAGCATGCGAGTTAACTGGCACACCATTTTCTTCTTTTACGAGCCACCATTGCAGGATTGCTAATCCGAACCGTTGATTCTAACCCGGGATATATAAGGACTCTTCAAAATAAACTACCCCACTCTCCCTAATTTTCAGTATAAACAATAATGAGCAGAAGAACAAGGTGCAAAGTAAAATTAGGTGAGCCTCATCCCTTATGACCGTTGAGCAGTCAAGCTCCACCGCTCCACGATTGTTATCAACACAAAGAAATACAGCAAATCAGCCACAAGCAGATATAGTAATTACCAAATCCCAATAGAGGAGGAAACAACAACCCTATCCCATGGATTATTAAAAATAGGGATAACTTAGCATGCCTCAGACTAAGCATGTAAAAGCATCATCATCATCCTAAACTACCCATTCCTTGTATTCCCATTTGTTTCTCCAGTCAACAAGTCAGCTTTACAGGTTGAAGTTGAGGCCCACTCTTGTTCTAAGGAAGACTACTTGGATGTTTGCCAGACACAACATAGAGCAATTGAGCTAAAAAGATTGTTGTCTGTCTTCATGATGCAGAAGTCTCACACCACACACACCCAGGGATACAGACTTCCTAGGAGACAATCCAACCCACTCACTACTTTTCATCATCCACTTTCATTTTTTCTTTTATTATTTAATTATTTTTTATTTTTTTTACATAAAATATATAAGAACACCTCAGAATCGATCATGATCGTTGCTTCTGGTTAAGGAGAAGCCCATTCAAAGTAATGGCAGCGGCCGCCTCTAGCTGCAGTCCAATTTCCACAGCCAAAGAAAAGGCTTCCTTGCTTGGGACCCGGCTTCCTCACCATTCCCCTACTGCTTTTCACCCCACAGAAACAGCAAGGTTGATACTGAAACATAGGGGTATTTCTGTCCTTTAATTTATCGGGGTGATGAGGGGAACCACTCATGTGCTCCGGTGGATGACCCCACATGAGTGATTGATCAGCAGTCTGCCACATGATGGAATTTGTGATTGCAAATCTAAAACCCCTGCGCATAAGGAGTGCCAGTAGGCGAGCAGTGTTTTTGGCATCATCCGAGCCACAGTGAGCACGACCATGCCAAGCCAAGCCTGCCATCTCAACAGCTTCCTTTAGATTGCACCTTTCAGCGCCAAATACTTCGCGGAAAGGAATCTTTAAGTTAATCCAGCTAATGAAAGATAACCAACAGAAAAAGCTCAAGTCAGCCAAAAATCAAATCCAGATAAACATTGAAGGCATCAATAGCCCCACTGCTGCAGCATTTACCGGTTGAAATAAGGAGGCTTCCGTATTTTCTTAAAACGGCACTCAGATTCCAGCATTACCCGACAGTCCCAGTTAGACCATGTAACAACAGCAAAGTTGGTGTTTTTTATTCCCTTTTTCTCAAGCCATTTATCATGCCTAAGGAGAGCCTCACCCAATGTAACTCCTCTGTCCACCTGAACCACACAGTCGGAATGCAATTAACAATCTACACTGCATGGACGGGAATAAACAGCTTAATGCAGTAGTTAAGAGGAATACATTGGTCAGTGGAACGGCAAACAAAAATTCTTTTCCCTACCACTCTTCAAACAATGCAAAAAAGTACACCAGGATATTACAGTTAAAATTAACTGATGAGGCATAACAGCACACAAGAAATCTTCCAATATGTCATCTGGATTATTTTGGATAATAAATGATGGAGTGCGTCCTTAAGAACCTCGGGCGCTATTCTCCCATTAGTTTAGGGTTTAATGCTTTAATAATGTTGTTTGGGGCCTTATATGATATTTTATTTTTATTTTTCCTTGATGTTTGGAAGATTCAGCGCAATGAACTGGATCTCCTCTCTGATATATGTAGTGCATTCGAACATGAACAAAGTCAAGCAATCCAGTCATGAAAAACTTCAATAAATTACTAAAACAGAGGGATTTGGACAGGAAGTAGGATAAGAAATTCTCCTTGAACAAAAATGGCAAGGACGTTATCAAAAATAGACATGGCTCCGTTTGGATACCCCGTTGGAAAAACGGACACAGATTCCAAGGTAGTTTATGTGAGAGGAAAAGTGTCTCGGTAAGCGCACCCGTTGTGCCAACGGGCTTACCAAACGGAGCTAATACACATAGTAAAAACCACCAACAAAATTATTAAATTAAAAAAGACATAATGAAGAGGACAAGACTCTCAGAACTTCATAGAGACACATCCAATTTGTGAAGACACGCCCAATAACACTCAAAAAAGCATACAACACATCTTGCCACTGCTTCACAATGTAAAACCATCTGTGCAGCTATTTCTAGTCTAAATTAAAGCAACACAACGCACAAACATTCAAGCCTTGTTGGGTCTACAAAAACTATGGCATATGACAACTATTGATCTAATTGAGGAGGGCAGTCCAAACAAAGACTTGATAGTAGAGGAGTTTGGATTTTCCACATAGATTGTTATGCTAAGGGTCTTTGTTTGTAAAATGGTCAAGAAACTAAACAAATTTATTTAGCGAAGAGAATTGAGTGCACACATTCTCTTGTCCCAGATTAGAATAATCAAGCAAATCCAATAGGGACACCAATTCAGATAGTTTTCTATCATTTAAGTTTCTAGAGTAATGGAAAATCCAAACAATATTAGAATACTAGATTCGGCATAAGTCAATGACAAAGGGACATGAAGTCAAAGAAATTCCTATGAAAAAGAAATAAGTCCCCCTACCTAAATTTCAATGTTTGAGGGACAATAATAAACTTTTCAGCATGTAAATTATGTTTTCACTGGTATACAGCAACGTATGTAAAAATTGTATATGAAGTTATCATATTATGCTTGGGTCATTATCATTATTCAGTTTCAAACAAGACCAGCACATGGTGTTGCCTCCATCAGGACCTGGTGTTGTCAACATCAGGACCTGGTGTTATAAACACCAGCGCATGGTGTTGTCAACATCAGGACTTGGTGTTATAAACACCAGCGCATGGTGTTGTCATTAGCAGCACATGGTGTTGTCATTACCATCGCATGCTGTTGTCATGACCAGTGCATGACGTTGTCAATATAAGGACCTCATGTTATCAACACCAGCGCATGATCTTGTCAATAACAGGACCTCATGTTGTCAACATTAGCACATGGTATTGTCATTAGTAGCACATGGTGTTGTCAATATAAAGACCTCATGTTGTCATCACCAGCACATAGTGTCGTCAATAACATGATCTCATATTGTCAACATCAGCACATGATGTTGTCATTAGCAGCACATGGTGTTGTCATTAGCAGAATTGCACGTAATAACCATTGATTAAATATGGAATTACATAATTTTTTATACAAAAAAACCTAAACAAGGAATTGTTAATGAAGGTCCTCGTCTAATATAGACATGACTTGCTTGTACAATAAACCTAAGATGCATTCTATCGCAAATTTGCATTCTTCTGGTACCCTTCCAGTATAGACATGACTTGTTTGTTTATTTGTACAATAAACCTAAGCAACTTTGCAGCTATGACAGATATAGGTCTTATCAAGAGACTTGGATTTCTTGTGCTCACTAGTATCTTCCGTCTAGTATAGACATGACTTGTTTGGAGCATCTGGTGCTGCAGTCCACTTCGTCCTTCAGATACTACAGTTCAGAATATGAGTGAAGAGAAGTCGCAGATGAAGCACATTTCTTGGCCAACTCCCTTTGCTAAAGAGTTGAGCACCAACCACAATATAGCACATTTCTTGTGCTTGATTGCATCACACGATTGAAGACTTCAGGAACCTACATGAATATAGCACTCATCAATCGAAAATCACAATTCTCAATTGCTCCCAACTTCAGTTACTATATCCAACAAGATTATTCCCCTGTTTAAAATGTTCACAGTTCACTCATATGCACCATTTGACATCAACTGGATGCTTGCAAGGACCATGTCTAAAAGATACTACAGATTGTTATGTTTAAACTTTACTATATGAGATTTTATATCAGTTGGCTCGTCCTCATTACCACAAAAGATAGCGGAGCAAAATTTTGGTAACATGTAAGGAGGAAGAAGACTTTGTAAACTTGCAAATTTGATTATTTCTCCAAGACAAGTTAACAATCAAAATTAAAATAAGTAAAGACGTTTGAGTTGCTCTCTAAACTAAACATGTCTAAATAAGCATAGGATACACTAAACGCTTGGAATACAACTGCATTCTGGAGAATTCGAGTGTAGGTAGCTTCAATTCCTCAGAAAAATCATACCTTATAGTTTGCTTGCAAACATTTTCCATCACTAGCGTTATCTTCTTATGATATTTTAGAATAAAAATAGCATGTTATGAGAGCGTGAATTACTTGGAAAGGAAAGATACAAAAGAGAGATACCCACCTGGTTGAATTCAAGCACATCGGATTTGTAGCGGATTCGGTCCCCTTTATCACATCGGATATCCTCTGAAACTCCTTTAATCGTAGTTCCACCAGATCACCCTTCAAATACCATTACTATAAAGAAATACAAGAGATAATCACATTAATACCCACACACTCAGCCCCAACCTCTACTAAAACTAACCAACTATCAATCTACAATAAAATCAACCCAGCAGTCATATAGTTGTCAATGACAACCTCGGCAAGCATATTGACAACTATCGTGGCCTCTATTGACAACCCCATCTGCTACATTTTACCATTCCGTCCTAGTTCTTCACACACCTCTATTTTCACCTCCATCTTTATTACATCACCATTTTTTCCAGGCACACACCACACAGAACACCAAAACAGAGCACACAACATCCTACTTCATACCACACCATTTAAAACATATCCACGTACCTTTCAACCGTTACCATTTATTACACATTGCATGTTACTAGCTTCCCCTTCAAAGTTGAGAATAATAAATTAACATAAAATAGTTAAACCCACCTGAAACCTTTCCTCAAACTAGCTATACAAGTTCTCAACCGTTTAGGGCAAAAACACACAGAAACCATCAATTGAAAATCACTAGTGAGATCGAAACCTTTACCGAGACACTCCAATGCTCTCATCTCACTGGGCAATTGTGTAGCCTCCTCAATCGCAAACAGCAAGCACCCACAAGCAAAATCAAGAAAATGAATAAAGAAGTGGGCAGAGACAGAGCATGCTTAATAAGCAAAAGCTTTACTTGTTAGGGTTGAAAACAATGGTTTCAGCATGTGTGGAGTCTTCTGACTAAACAGATTGCCACCAAAGATTGCAATTATTATGCAACATGAATGTCTTTGATTGTGGGTGAGTTAACTTGTACTCGAGAAGACGAGGATCGAGGAAGAAGACAAGGATTCGCAACGAAGCGTAGAAACCAGATGTTTTCCCCCTTTTCAATCAACAATGGTATAATAGTATTTTCCATTCGGAAATTAATTTCCAAATGGTTCCTTGGGACCTCCCAATAAATATTTTGAATGTTGGAACCTTTCCATAAATATGTCTCTTATTTGGAACCTACCAATAAATTTTCCTATATATTAAATCTGGCCACCATGTACGTCAGTTGTGCCATTGCTTTATGTGGCCTTTAATTAAGTGGACACTGCATGATTAAAACAAAATCCCGTTATTTCATCTCCATTACACCATGTAAGTTGACTCGTCCTACCCAACATTGGTATGACCTAAGAAGAAGGGAAATGCCGTGCCCTTGACTTATGGGTAAGCCCAACCCCTACCTAAAATTCTTATAAAAGAAATACCAGTATGGCAAGAACACCCGGGGAAACAATTTGACTCCTCAAACATGTGTCTACGGTGGCTAATCTAAATTACATTTCTTAAATGAATCCATCACTAGTCAAGGCGCCAATGAGTCATGATTGATTATGATCGCAGTAATTATAATAATCAATTAGCATCTTGCTCATGAGATTGAGGAAGCTAATTAGTTAATAAGTTATTATTCTCTAAAAATAATTTACTTTATTTATTTATAAAATGATATATAATATATACAATGGTACAAATAAATATTTCAAAATGTATTATGATTAAATAATTTATTTATTTTTTTAATCTTATAAAAAAAGTTAACTAACCCCGAAACAATAGTTCCTCCAAATCACTAGTATAACCAATCATGAGCATGTTAATTAACTTAACTCTTATACTAATAATAAGAGTTAATAATATATACAGAATGATATTATTTGGCTGATTCTTTGCCTAATAGAGTAGTGGTACACACACCCTTTCTTGCCTGTTTTATAGTTTATACAAGACACTTCGTAAAAAGAAAAAGAAGGAAGGGTGATTACCGTAACTCACCAATGGCCACTCTCTCTATTTTTTCGTACAAAGTTTGGAGATTACATTAGTTTTAAATACAATATCTCAATTCATATAATATCCCTCAAATTATTATAATTTTTATGATAGAGTATAAATCCTTATCAATTGAACATATCAATTCAAGGATTTTTTTGCCAAATAAGGTAATTTTTCATCAAATGATACTTATCATCATGTACGTGATTAAAGATGATATTTTATTAAAAAAATAAAACATGTATATGAGAGGAGAGTGATTTTAAATAAATTGAGTTAAATTTACAAAAGAATTTTATTTCAATTTATATATAAATAACGTGAATCCGAACAAACAATATACGCTGCTAGTTTTGAGCTAAACCGATTGTGGTGGGGAATGGGAGGTTCAAATAACGCCACGTGTCACTTCCTTCGAAATTTGGCTTTCCTCTTGAAAGCAAATCCACATCTCATGTGATTTGTTGGAGTGGATCATAAAAAAAAATGAAAAATCACTACACGCTTAACTTGAAAAAGCCTAAAAGTCAACAAAAGCCTCATAGCCCTAAACTCATGTCATTATTACCTACCATAGCAATAGCAGGCCCCACCGTCCATTTTCCCTTATAAAAAAACCAGAGATCAATTCAAATTTTACACTCCCACTATTTATGACGTCATCATCTATTTTTATATTATTACAAGAAAACAGCCAAAGAAGATGATAAGCCAAGCTAGGCTGGCTGGCTCATAAGCGTCACATGGATCAAAATCGAGATAGCTTCTGCATTTAATGCCACCTACTAACCAATTCTTAAAATTTCACAAAAATGTCTGAACTCGGAACTCAAACATGGTTTCGTTTGGAAACCCGTTGGAAAAACGGATATAGATTCTTAGGTACTTTATGTGAGAGGAATTTTGTCTCGACTTACGTGAGAATGGGTTTTGGGGGTCAAAACGGGGTTTCTAACGGAAACCCAAACGAAGCCCATCTTCCCTGTCTCAATAATGGATCCTATAGCGAGCACATCAACAATATTTGACCACTCCATATTTTTCAATTAGAAGAGTAGATGCTAACGTGATGTTGTAAATGTGATTGAGTGCTTGTTTGGGAATTCCGTTGGAAAAATGAATTTTACAGATTTCGAGGTATTTTGAGAATTTCGAGATGGTTTTTATGGATTTCAAGATGGTTTTTACAGATTTCGAGATGATTTTATCTCAACTTACTTACACAGTTGAGAAGAATGGCTTCTCAAACAAGCGTTGAATCCGCAGGTTGATATTGAACTAATGAGGCCACTGACATTTGATGTTGCTGTTTGTAAGCGGCAGATAATGAGCAGTCTGTAATCTTAGGATTGTCAGGGCCAAAAAAGTTATTGAGAGGATAAAGCTGCATCAGAACAACTTCGAAAATCCATATCAATGCTCAATCGAATCTTTGAAATTACACGAACGATCGTAAGAGCAGAATATATATGATTAGGATCCGTTTAGGAACACGGTAGAGAAGTATTTTTACAAAAATTGAGGTAAATATGTGAATGAAATTATCTCATTTTTCAGAAAAACATTGTTGAATGTGCTTTTAAATATTTTTTTAACTTTGTCATAAACAAACCCAATTTTGATATATGTACTTTTAGCCTTCAAACACAGTTGAGAAGAATGGCTTCTCAAACAAGCGTTGAATCCGCAGGTTGATATTGAACTAATGAGGCCACTGACATTTGATGTTGCTGTTTGTAAGCGGCAGATAATGAGCAGTCTGTAATCTTAGGATTGTCAGGGCCAAAAAAGTTATTGAGAGGATAAAGCTGCATCAGAACAACTTCGAAAATCCATATCAATGCTCAATCGAATCTTTGAAATTACACGAACGATCGTAAGAGCAGAATATATATGATTAGGATCCGTTTAGGAACACGGTAGAGAAGTATTTTTACAAAAATTGAGGTAAATATGTGAATGAAATTATCTCATTTTTCAGAAAAACATTGTTGAATGTGCTTTTAAATATTTTTTTAACTTTGTCATAAACAAACCCAATTTTGATATATGTACTTTTAGCCTTCAACACACTCTCCGGGTGAAGGGAATTTTTGTGATTATGGATTTAGTGTTATATATAAAAAAGTTTCATTTTTTTCTCAAACTAAGGTGTAAATTTATTGTAAAAATTTTCCGTTAAAAACAATATTATCCAAAGTTTTTTTTTATGGGGAATGGTGTCTCAAAAGTTTTTAAACGAAGTAATCAAGTTGTTTGTGAATCCTTTCAAGAAACAGAACGAGGTGTTTGTTTTTTAGCTGGGTTTTAACTTGTTTACAGAGAATGTGTGGCTCTCAGTGATCCTCTTTAACAAACATGTTAGGAGTGCTTCCATCTTCAATAATACAAATGATTACGCCATCATAGTCATCTCTCTCTCGTCCGAGTCCCACTAGTACCATGACAAACACCCTTTAAAGTGGTAAACCAACAAAGCCATTAGTACTTAGTAGACCCTTCATTGCAAAAGATGAACAATGGACACGGTCCACTCTAAATCTATTATTTTGTGGACTCATGTTGCAACATGATCTCATCGCTCACCAAGCTGTACATGTATATATGCACACCCACGCATATATCGTCATTATTAATCTTCACCAACAATTTCAATTCATAAAAGTTTATTTCATCATTCATTTCCCATCTTTCCTACCCTATCGCCCCAGCACAAACAGCCCTCAAACGAGCTGACACACATGTATGATAGTGAATGCCACTGAGATGGGAAGCTATTTCCCCCCAAAGATCGTCTTCAATCGTTCAATTTTCTATTCTGGGGAGGGGGTTGATTTTTATTTTTTGGCCTTCCTACCTACCTCTCATTCACCGAAAGTTGCTATTTTTTAGCCCCTTCAGCTAGATAAGGCTTGTTTGTGTATGTATTGATTTTTTTTTTTTTCGTGTTACGAGTTATCTCCTCCTCTTCTCTCACTGGCGCTAAAAAGAACCTATTTTGTGCATATCTACTGTAAAGGTTCTGATTCCCACACGCAAGTGTGAAGAATTGCTCATAGGTGGCCAAGTTTAAAACAAGCACATCCAGAGAGCAGAAGAGAGAGCTCTCTCTTTCTGTCTCTCTGTTTCTATTCTGCATTGTTACAAGCCTAGCGAAGCTTACTCATCACCATCGCTGTCGTTCATCCCTTGTGCCCCTCTCTCTCATTCTCTCTATCTTTAACAGCTGGGTTTTGAAGCTTGTTGGCTATACTATAAATCTTGATCACAGGCTTGCCTCGACCATCCGCACCGGCCCTTCCGGTGATGTGGATTTCACCTACGTCAGGTTTTTGGTACGTTCGTCGGGAAATTTTGACATCTACTTTTCCCTTTGTCCATTTCTGTTGATAGATATCGTACGAGAGTGAGACGAGCAGAGTTCAAGCTGTTTACTAAGTCTTCATTTTCCGTGTCTGTGAGATTCTGTTCTGTTTTGTTCTCGTGTGCAATGTATCTCCGGAGTCTATCTCCAAATACACATTTCTCTCCTGCGTCCCCTTCGTGGTGAAATGCCTTCTTCG